>JAPZDZ010040160.1:0-11806 GCA_029783805.1 Acanthurus tennentii
GTTGTAGAGGGGTGCTCCAAGAGACTTTTTGGTAGGTTTTGAAAGGATACATCAGCCTACCAAATTTGGTGCTGCTCGGAAAAAGAGAAAGGGGATTACTGAAAGGTTAGGTGGCGCTATAGAGCCACCTTTAAATTGAAGGTCACCGAACACCGAAGGATACCGCTTACACGGTGCTCGGGCCCTAATAAAAGTAGATTCAGAAATAAGATAATACTTTGAATCCAGAACAAATATTTTATTTTCAGTCTCATAAAATTTACATAGTAGATGCCCTATATCACACAAAAGGCAGTTTCAACAAAATCCTAAACAAAATAGTTTTTCATTGGGTTCATTTTTAACTTTTCAAATAAGAAAATATTCAATATGTATAATTATATATTCGACTCTTAGATCATAAACATTTTTCTTTAAAAATCCTTTAACATTTTTAAGAGCAGTTTTTTTTAAAGATCCCTTTTATTCTACAGATTAATTTTATGTGAAGATTTTTTCTATCAGTAGGGGTTCAATTTCAAAGAAAACTAAACTAATATTTTCCCTCTTACACAATGTGCTTACTTATTTAGAGCCAAAAGCATCACTGCACTATTTACAGTCTTTACTTAAAGCCTTACAATAAAAGTTTATGTTGTTTAAAGAGTACAGTCAAAGCAATAGGCCTGAGATTAGATTGTGTCCTTAAACTGGTATAAATGTTTAGGTTAAATGCTTTCTATACTAATTTAAAGATAGTAATAGTTAAAAGGACAAACCCTGAGTCTTGAAAGATATTCCAAAACTTATTAGCATAAGTAACATTTGGGGAAATGGGATCTTCAAAAAACAGTTCAATTTTAAAAATGACATATCAAAAATATACAGGATAAAAAATGAAGTAAGTCCAGTTGGTATGTTTTGTTTTTAATAATTAAAAATAGGAGTTCTACCCTACCAAAATAAAAGTAACAGATTGCTATTCATGCTAGCTGTACTTTCACTGATTGGAACTTTATAACTACCCAGCCTCATAATGAAGCACAACTAAACCTTAAGACTTGAGTCTTTAGGCTCCTTTATCTTTCATTTTCAGCTGAACCTGATGCCTTTACATGAGTATTGATTAACTACTTACTCAACCCAATAAAATTAATACATACATGAACACAATGTAACAAAATTTTGTCACACACAAAGAAGACCTATTACTGGCCAATTAATTGCTTTATAAAGCAGCCTATTGGCCAACAGACTTGAAGTGACCTTCACTTAAGTTTGTTATAATTTAAAAACAACAACAACAAAAGAGGGTTGGGACTGGGTATGAATTCTGTCTGCTCCATGTCATTTTAATATTGACCATTTGATTTGCTCCTTGGCAGACTGTAGAACCTGGAACACATATAGAAAGAACACAATCATTTATGTAGGTTATGATGTAGCGTGATTAAAAAAAAAAAAAAAGAAGAAGCAAGAATTAGTCAAAATTACAAAACATCAAAACTATAGGAACCTCATATGATATGACATATAATACAGTACATTAACATCCAGATGCTACCTTTGGATGCACTGATGCTGACTTTACTCAGAATTTGACAACTCATTGATTTCTATATAACTGCTGCGGTTTGGATGAAATTGAAATGTATGGAAGCTTCAAAACACTTCTGCAAACATTTGCATGCATTACGGTATAACACTTATTCCTAAATATCATGTTTCACTGAAGTAAGAAAAAACTGTCATGTTTCTTTGTGTTTGCTTTCTCTGTAATATTCACTTAAATAAAAAATATACGTTTGATGCCACAGTAATAACTCAGCTTTTCAAGAACACCTTCAGTGATGCAGTAACAATGTGCTCACACTAGAGGTCAGACAGAGGATAATCAGACGTGAGACAGTTAAGAATTTCATGCTACCATGTTAAGGGTGTAGAACAGGGAAAAGAACTCAGACGTATTTGTTACCTGTTGTTCTATTATCAGACAAAAAAATATTATTATTTTTTTTAATACAAAAGACAAAGGCTGTAGCCAAAGCCAATAACGTAAATGCAGTTTTTTTTCAGTGACAGAAAGAATAGTCAAAATTTACAGCCAAATATGTGCTTAAGGTTTTACAGAAAGCAAAAGCTTTTGCTTTTTTTTAATGAATTATTTAAAGTTCAGTTAATATGGGCATACTAAGATAGTTGCAGTTGTCAGCCTTATATGAGGCATATCAAGTAATAAGTAAAATACAAGTGTAGGGAAAGAAAAAAGCTCACTTTACACTTTTAACTGCTTAATTATTACATGTACATGGCCTGAGTTAATTAAATGTTAAATAAAGTTGCATCTACTCATTTGGAACCAGTAGTTTTCAATCTGGAGTCCAAAGTAAGAGTGTTTGATAATTTCGGATAGCGAGATTCAGGTTAGCAAGATTCATTCACATAGTAAAGAGGCATTAAAAGAGAGTTAGTTTGAAACAACTCATTACAAAATTTTTTTTTTAAAATGGCTAATAGAAAACCAAATCTATGAGCATTACTGTCTGAATCTTCTGTAGTGAATGGTATATCGTTTTTTTCATTGTATGCCACTCTCTTGATGTTGTAATGAATTCTTGTGTTTTCTTGTGTGGCTTGAGGGTGACAAAGCTGGGCTTCTTGAGGGGTGCTGAGTATTTGATCTATGGATAATGAAATTTTTATATGTTTCTTTTTTAAAGACACTGAACCTATTTCCTATATTTTTAATTGTACCTGATGCTTCTTTTACCAGGTTTCACTGCTTTGTTCTTTCTGGTAGGGGGACTTGCTAATGGAAACTAGCCTTTTGCTTACAACTGTGTGAATTTACATTTTCTTAAAATTCTCAGTAATGTGCACTGTCCCTCTTGAACAAATAAAGATAAACTAAAAATGCAAAAGACAGTCTTTTCACAGCCATACTCTTGAAGGTGTGCACTGATACTGTTTCTATCTGTATTTTTATGTAGGCATGTTTAGTTAAATCCTACTGCACAGGGGTGGGGGTACGACCACTAGGACTGTAGCAATGACTTGTAACAGATATTATTGTCTCTATGAGGACAATGTATTTTGCTGAATCTATATCACAGATTCAAAACCCTCTCTCAACCTCAGATCCAGACCTAAAACAATGGAAATTTCAAGCCACTGTTAGCACCCTAACATTACAAAATTAGGTTATATGAATATAATAAGAACATAGTTCAGATCAAAACGTCCTTTTCTTTTAAAATTATTTACCTAATGCTAAGTACAAAAGTCTGATGACTTATAGATTTTTACCTTTTATTTGTTGTGGAAGAAATTCTATTTTTAAATCTTTTTCCCTGACCTTTAAAAACTGAAAAAACTTTTAACAGACAATGTTTTTATCCTGTATTGAGCAAGTAATGTTATGGTAGAGTATGGCATACATAGGGTACAATATGTAGTGTGTATATCTACAGTATATGAGCCTTGTAGTGTACGTAACCCTGTAGCAAAATTAGCAAAGGTCGTAGAGACTTACATTTGTGGTAAGTGCCAGTTTCTCTGTTATATGCTGTCAGGGTTAGAGCAACAGATAAAGAGAGATCTTAATGCATGCGCACACATGCAGACAAACACATACAATTAGAATCTTACGAGCAAAAATGCACAGAAACATGAATATTTTCAATCCTGCACAGAAGTGGACAGTAATTACAGCACTAAAAGACAGAAGATGATCAGAAAAAAAACACTCCAAAAAAGATGATTAATGGTAAATAAAAAACTTGCAGAAACACCTCTGTTTAAGTAATGGAATGCTACTAACATGAATGAGTTTATGGTAAAAGGTCGCTCCAATAAGCAACACATCTTTCAACCTGTACTGTACTTAAAATAATACAATGCTTGGAGGATGTTAAACCTCAATTTATCTACCATTAATCCATTTACAACTGAGCGCACAGGTGCTGTTGGGTGCTTCAGATATGGAGTGAAGTTAGCTGCTACATTTGCATACATTGTGAGCTAAGGCATTAGCAAGCAGCCTGATAAATTTGCAGACAGATGTCAAGCTGCTAGTACTTATTATGAGAACAGCTGGCTTTTAGTTTTTCTGATAAAAGTTTTTGGAGGTTTGGCTCTAATACACTTTAAGCTCATTGTATCCAACAGAACCAACTGTAAGATCTTACATGTTATTATTAGTATAGAAAAAAGGCAAAAGTGGTGTATGAAGCCAGCATTGCAAGTCTGTCTGTGTGACTGAAGACTCCTTTATGCATAACTGTACCTGTGAGCTTATGTCCTACAAATTTGTTCCATTTCTGCTTTTGTCTGTTAATGTCTAGTTTGCAAGCTAAACAAAATGAAACTCACAGATTCTCAGTTTTGATCAGGACATATTACCTCGGTATTACCCTATCCAACTCAGAAGGTCAAGAGGGTTTTTTCCCTTTCAATGCACAGTTCAACATTTTGAGAAACATGCTTATTTGCTTTTTAGCTAAGATCTAGATGAGAAAATTGATAAAAATTTAATATATGTGCAATAAAAATGTGTCTGGGACCAGCAGCCAGCACAAAGACAGGAAACAGAGGAGGCAGCTAGCCTGGCCTTGTCCAAAGGTTAAATAAAAATGTCTACCAGCATCTTTAGGGGCCCTGGCACACCTAGTCTTCCTGGTATTCAATTCAGCCTGTTGAATGAAAGTCTGTAATTGAAAACACTGATTGGTTGTTTCCTTATGGAAAAACAATTTCAGTAGTTAGCTTTTTGCCTCTGGATGACTGGACTGATAAGTTTCTTCAACATGTGCTACACAGGAAAGAAGTGAGAAGTGAGTGAGAAGTTTAAAAATCCGGGAGTTTGATTTGACTCCAGCTCTTGACACAAGATGAAGAAAGTCTCTTTGCCAAATTGTTGTAGTAGCCATGATTTGACCAGAGTGTGGTTTCTCCATATTTTTCTCCTAAACCTCTTTTTTTCTTTTTTCAAACAAAGGCTAATAATGTCAGTGTCATTTATAACTATTTGCAACCATCTAGTTATAGGGGGAAAGTGATTTGAAGGGGGGCAAATGCAATTTTATTTTAACAACACATACATGTAAATCTGCATTCCTAGTTCTTCAATTTCATTTTTACTGATGCAGCCTACCACCACTTGTTGGTCTGGAGAGTTATCTTCTACTTAGATGCAGAGCATTTGTGCCAGTTGACCCTCAACTGTTGTTTTTGGAGTGTGTTCAAGTGCAGCTTTTTGGCCAAGACCAAGTCTTATGTTGCTGCTAGTTCTTTGATGTCAGTGTGGTGTTAGGGCCCTAAGTTTCAGTGACCAAGTTTGTGCTACAACTCTAACCAATGTAAAATCACATCTTTTGATTAAAGACCCAAGGTATAACATGCTTATTAGTGAGCTTTAGAGATGCTTGATGATGGGACTTTGTTATTGTGGAAAAATATTTTGGTAAGAGCCAGGCTAGTTTTTCCCATTTTGGTCTTGGCACTTGAACCTCAGCTTAACAGGTGTGGGGGGCTATAGCTTTATATTTACAGCACAGAGTGTGTCAATCAATCTTCTTCTCCAACTCTTGGAAAAACAGCAATTAAGCAAAGCTCAACTGTTTTTAAAAATGACAGTCTTAAGAAGTGGCTTAACAGGAAAGTGCATGGAAAATAAGAGGGGCTGTTTCCCAGACCTAAAAAAATAACCATAACCCTTATCCTGCTGCCTATATGTTAAACCAGATAGCTTGCTAAGATAGCTTCATGTGATAGTATAACATAAGCAATGTTGGAAAATGCAAATGCCAATGTGACAAGCTGCACATTGTTCTAGAAATGTGGGTATTTTTATTTACAAGGCATGGATCACTTTGCCACACTTTTAAGCATCCGGATTTTTTTTCATGGCCATGAGCTGTCCCATCTATGTCAAATGTAGGCATTCCTATCAAAAACTAATAGTAGTTTATAGTAATAGTTCAAAACAATAGTATGGATGGTATTGAGGCAATTTAATTCGGTTAACTTTAGTAATTGTAAACTTGTAGGATTTAGGCAGCCAAAATTGCAAAAATAAAATCACTGTTATCGATTTTTCCTTAAGTGGGGCATCTCAGCCAAAGACCACAAATGGCTGTTTACGCTACTTTAGCCAGACCGTGTGCATGCTCATTGTGGCAAAATAACCGCACCTAGTGTTATCTGTAAGTAGCAATCTAGTTAGTTGTTAATGTCAGCTGCACTGAATTCAGAGAAAAATTGTTATTCTCCTTTAGCTCTTACAGCCCTTAATTTTGTGCGTTGTTTTGTAAAATTAATAATATATTTAAGATAATGCCTATTCAAGGTGATCACAAACCACACTTCTAACAACATCACACATTCACAATCTGGCATAGACAACAAGTTAAAAGATAGAATATCACAGTAGACATTTCCTAGGAAACATAAGGTGCATAAGCTATCTCTGTCCACATAATGTGTGTCTCTGTGCATGTGTGATCATTTATGTGTGCTGTATGTGTGTGTGTTACCTGAGCCACGCTTTGCTCAGATAATGGGTTCTCATCCACCTGTAAAACAAAATATAATTTTGTGCGAGAGAAAAAAGCTAAAATCATGCGAAGTACTTGATAAACGTATATACAATACAAAAGCAGAGCACTGCAAACCCCTTTGTCTGTAGAAACAGTTCATACTGTGGATCGGTGACATTTAGCTAAAAGCTCAACCAAGCACAACTCATATTAGAACCTAATGCCATGCTCATAGCTCAGCCCTAAGGTCACCAGTGTTGATATGTTGGTCAAACCACCACTTTGGCCCAAATTTAAATTTCTAATCAACTACAGGTAGAAGTGTCATGATATTTTGCATATACATTCATGATCCTTGGATGATAAAGCAAATAATCTGTCTTTTTCCTCAAGTGACGCAAGCAAATCAAAGTTTAAAAATATCAAAAAAATGCCAGGCTCTGTTTTCACTTTATGTTAGTCAGCATGCTCTCATCCAGAATTTATCTTATTTGTCTTGCCATTCACTCCTTAATTCCTTCACTGAATCTATCCTAATCTCACTCATACATGCTTTCTCTCAACATCCCTATTTTCTTTCCTCTCTCTCTATCACTCTCTCTCCCTTCTCACCCTTGTCTGTCTACAGCAGCTGGCTCTTGTCTGTTTGTCCCTCTAGGTTACCGCTGATGTAATCAAACAGGATGAAGCCATAGGTTGGCTCTGACATTTGCTGACACCAATCAGAGGAATAAAGACGGGAGAGGGAGAGAAAAATAAAGCAGTTAAGAGTAGGCAAGAAGTTGGAGGATACAATATGAATCCAAATGTCTACCTGAACAGGCCAAGCAGCTTCTCTTGATTTTAAATTTGAGTTTGAAATTATTTAAATCAATTGAAAAACGATAATATGATTGTTGTAGGAATGATTGACAGATTCAGTTATTTTACCCTGTAGTTGACCTTTTGCAGGACCTGTTGGGGGTCACTTTCCAGAATCACCCTGGTAGAAGGATAAAGAAACTAGTTAGCATCAAACATAACACAAGCAGGACTAGGAAATATTTATGAGATTTTAAAGGCTAAAAAAATATTTTTTTTAAAAAGTGATTAATCTACATTACAAATAATGGTGAGTTGGCTTATATTTAAGATTGTCTGAATGTTCAGTAAATTAACTCAAGGCTTGGTAATGTGTTTATGCTACAGTTGTTTGGATTTTGATTAAAACCTTTGCTCAAATCACTACTTCTACTACTTCTAGCTGTGAACATTATATCTGTCTTACCCTCCATCAATAATTTCATCCACGACCAGGAACACTCCTTCCATGTTGTCTAATAAACACCTACGCTCCAAATTTTTTCTGCAGAGAAAACAAAATTATATTAATAACAGTCCATAATAATCTGAATCCCCTTGACAATTCTGTAAATTTCCAATTATTTATTAGTCTCCCAAAATTACAATTTCAAATGACATCACATTTACTAAAAATTACAATGATTGACATTTTGGGAGATGTCTTTTTTGCTTTCTTGTCAAAATTCAGATGATAAGATGTTGCTGGATGCTGAACTCAGGACACTGTTATCTTAAAACTTGAGGAAGGGGGAAAAAGCTAGTTTAGCAAGCCGTACTTGCATTCACAAAGACTTAAGAATGGTATTAAAGAGTATTTTTCAACTTGTCAAACTGTTCTCTTAACCTTTTAAAATCCCCAATAACGCTGGCGTTATCAAGTCACATGATGGGTTTAAATGCTTTAGTTAAAAAAACTAAGTCACATAGAGATATTATCATGTAAACTTGGTACTAAATTAGTTTTTATGCATGTTTGAAAGTATGATATTTTGTTTGGACTGGCATTGCATTTATTTCAATAGCTTTGTGGTCTTTTGTCACAAATGAAACTGATGACTGCTGTGCAGACTAAGCAGTTCAGGGGGCAGGGATTGGCATTTGAACAGAGAAGCGGTGGAAAGACCGTGGCGAGAAAGAGAATTGTAGCTTGTTTTATGTTTACTTGGAGTGTTGCTGATGGTAAATGCAGAGTACGCTGAATTTACAACCAGTCTTTGGCAATTTTTTTTGAAGAAGATGGTGATTGATACAGTTCATAGTTGAAGTTCACAGATATTCTGGGGATGACCAGGATGGTGACGAGTGTATTTTTCACCTCACAGAGCACAAGGAACACGTGAACACATTCAACACAATCAGCGAAACAGATAGGGCTCTAATTTCGTGGCACAGCGCAGGGTGGTGGAGCCTGGCGCCCCCCGCGCAGTGGTAATTTCATGCGGCGCACCACCTTGCACAGCGTATTTGACAATTTGGTGGACCAGGATGCAACGAGATGGGCGTGGCGGCGCACCAGGGAGAGTGTCCACAGATTCAGCTTGGCGCATTGACAATTTCGTGACAAAACACTGCGCCGAAGGTGCGCCGAAAGCTTGCCAGCTCTAAACTGGTCTATTCTCAGCGCAAGGCCGGCGCGCCCAGCGTAGTGGTAATTTGGCTGACCAGCGCACAGTGCGCACACCTCACCAAAACCTCACAGGCAGGTTTCCAGAGTCAGGCACATTTCAATGCAATACACAATCACAGCAACCACTATTTAATGTAACCCTCTGAACCAGCATATACATTTGTATCTATATTGATTGTCCCGTCACATCTGATGTCAGATCAAAGACATTTGTCATGCGTAATGGAAACTCAACCTGAGGGCAACTAGAAGTGACGCGATGTCCTCCGCTGAGCTCATCCTGAGGCTGGGGTTGCCACCTTTGGTTCGTGAAAAATTGGGACACTCAAACAAATGTTTGGGGCAGAGGGCTCGGCCACAATTACCAGTTCATAGTGTCACCCAGTCAGGATTGCAACTAGAGTTGCCATCTGTCCCGTTTTTCCCAGAATTGTTCTCTTTTTTCTCCAGGTGTCCCGGAAAATAAAAATCTCTCCCGGGACACAATCTGTCCCGTTTTTTGAGAAAAATACAATAACC
This sequence comes from Acanthurus tennentii, assembly GCA_029783805.1. Classification (NCBI taxonomy): domain Eukaryota; kingdom Metazoa; phylum Chordata; class Actinopteri; order Acanthuriformes; family Acanthuridae; genus Acanthurus; species Acanthurus tennentii. Next base: position 9,505 of record JAPZDZ010040160.1, read on the forward strand.
TCATTTGATTTCCTTCATTCTGTAGTATAGAAAGGCCCCTATGCTTTTGTGGCTATTTAAAATCGTCTCTGTTTTCTTCCCCTCTATGCATACTTCACATGCGTGCGCCTGATCGCTCGAAGCAGCTCATTTTTTTCGTGCTGGTGGCTTGCATGTATTTGCTCCATCTCCTTCCTCGTCAGTCATCTCTCCTCTCATTTCAAACGATGAAAAGCAGACCTCAGCGTGGACTTAGGTCAAGTTTCCCTCCCTAAAGCCGCTTTGAGCGATTGGGCGCACGTGTGTGATGTAAGCACAGTCAGTAAGAAAACTGAGACAATTTTAAATAGCCGCAGAAGAACGGGGGACCTTTCTAGACTACAGAATGAAGGAAATAAAATGAAGTTTTTGTATTTTCCCCAAAAAACTGGACAGATTGTGTCCTGGGAGAGATTTTTATTTTCCCGGGACACCTGGTCTATTTGCATTACCATATATTCAGGTACTGTGAGCTTTGACCTCCCGGACCAGCACATCAGTTTCCTCCTGGAAGAAGTTTGGCCACCTGGAGCTGCTGCTGCTGCTGTCTTCCTCCATCATGGTGGTGAAGTGAAATTGGCACCGCCTCGCCCGCAGCGCATTTAAAGGCATTGAGAGGCGTTCATTTGATTGGTGAAGATTACACTTGGCTATGTTAAATCTGTGTTAAACCCACTCATGTCTTCTCTCCTCCCCCTTTGCCACTTGCGCCAGTGGGAGGAACGGAGGCGTGGGTGAGCCGCGCTGTGCTGCTCACGAAAATTACAAAGTGCGCCGGCCACACCCTGTTGGCGAGGCGTAGGAACAGCGCAGGACAGGTGCGCCGCGCCTACGCCTGGTCTACGAAATTAGAGCCCATATTGGTATAGTTTTTCACCACTGAGGACACTTCACAAACACATGAACAAGTATGCAACAAAATAAAATTAAAAAATCACCTCCTTGAACATAGATGAATTTCAAAAATGACAAGAACATCTAACTATATAAAGATGTTCAAAATCAAGTTTCTCATTGATGAGATAAATACTGCCAGCCAGGCAAAATACCCCTCTATGTCAAAGTATTATTTTTGTTTAAAATACTTGTATTTATCTTATTTTTTTCTCAGTCTTATCTTATTTTCTCTCTCAGTATTTTTTCTCTTATTCTTTTCTATTTATATGTTAACATCTACAACCTGAAATACATTTTCAGCTTTTAAAATGATTTGTTAAGTATGTTTGTGTGTTTGAAATAGAAAAAAACACAATTTTCACATTCTGTTTTTTCTGTTTTCAGTGTGTTTTTTCCATCAAATATGTTGATACATTGTCAAAAATGAAACAACTAGTTGTCAAGTCAGATAGATTATGTTGTGTGGAAAAAAAGGACACCAAAGACTGGCATGATAAACATTTTTACCGTGGTATATACAGGAAAAATCAAAAGTATTCCCAATTGACCAAGAAAGCCCAAGACTCCTAAGGGTTAATATAAGTCCATATATAATATAATTAAATTCAAATTGATATTCAAATTTAATAGGTTTAAGTGACAGGATATGATACATACCAATTATAGGTATTTTTCCAAAAATATATAAAGAATAATTTATGTGATAACAAATGGTCAACATGAAGCCTGTATTGTGAAATTTTAAGTTTCAGATGAATAAAGGGACAATTCTATAGCCTCTTTGATTTTAAACTGTAGCACTCAATTCTGGATATTTCACTGTGTAACTTAAAATATCCTATTTTCACTTATACTATATAATATCACATTTCCCGTGTCACTGTTGCTTACTCTCTGCATTAGGACTGCATCTGTTCCCATAGCAACCACATCAGCAGCTGTTTGGCGGATAATGTTGGATTCAACAGTGAGGTGCCCTGCTGTGCAATACACACAGATTTAGACACAAACTTGGTGTTTTTTAAAATGTTAAATAAAACACTAAAAATGAGGACTATGTGTCATTTTGTCATTATCCAGCTGTTTATTTGTCACATAATATTTTTTAATTAAATCATTACTGCTTTTGAGGTAGAACATACCCACAGCTGAATAGTATATTACATTCTACATTAAGATCCCTTACATCAAGGGTGTCAAACTCAATTGCACAGAGGGCCAAAACTCAAAGCACACTTTTGATCCCGGGCCGAAAAGGATAAACTTTTATTGAACACACTAAAACTAAAGGTTTTTTGAACATAAACATTAATAAAAACAGACAGGAATATTATTCCAGAATAAATAAACTTAAACTTCAATTAACTTAAAATACTTTGCTCTCCAT
>JAPZDZ010040171.1:0-11805 GCA_029783805.1 Acanthurus tennentii
ATCAGGAGACACGGCGATGTACAGCTGTGTGTCATCAGCATAGCTATGGAAGCTGATGCCATGTCTCCTGATGACATGTCTCCTGATGACATCCCCCAAGGGAAGCATGTAGAGATTAAATTTAATTTAATTTTTAAAATTTAAATTTTAAAATTAATCTGTCAGACTCAGATCACCTGCAATAAGTACAAATAACATAATACATAAAACAGTGTCACAGTTAGTGCTGCACGATTTGGTAAAAATTTGCAATTGCAATTACAGTGGGCAATATTATAGCTTGTAATTGTGATTACGATTTAATAAATAAATGGTATCATGAGTCTACTTGCTTGGTTATCAAGGAAAATGCACAGAAAAATTATAGTTTTGAGGTATGTATTTTTCAACTCAAAACATAAAATTAAGTAGTATGAAAAATACAAAACACAACAGATACAAATGTATCTGTAATTGTCCTTTGTTATTGCTACATGAGGCTTGGTGGCTTTCAGTTTTCTTATTGTCTTTGTCTTTACTTGGCTGAGTTTTCACTTGCATGTATTCTTTATACTTTTCTGTCTCAAATGTTGTTAGAGATGGGTTGTATTGCAGCAGTACATAGGGACTTTGCAAGTTTTAAACAGCATATTTTTCCGTTTAATGTTCCTGAAACTGAATCCAAAGTATTGCCATAAAACAGACATTGCTTCTTTTTTTTGCCACCAACTCAGCCTAGGCTTGCTCATGCTCCTGCTTTTCTTCAGCGCCCATGATGGCCATGCTGTCTGTACACCAGGTAGTCACGCGACAATACCTGCTGCACACACCAGGATAGCTTGTTGGTGTAATGTCCATAGACTCCACACACTGGGGGAGAGGTAGTCATATGCACAGGCATACACGCGCACATTTATTTAAATTAAATTAAATTCTAAATCACAACCCTGACCCTTTAATGCAGTTATGCAATATCACAGCCTGACATTGCAATTGTAATTGCAATTAGATTAGTCATGCAGCACTATTCACAGTGTAGAATCACTGAAGGGGGTTAATAGTCCCCACACTGTAAAAAATTCCAAGTTGACTCAACTTAAAAAAATTTGTAACCTCGCTGCCTTAAAATATTGATTAAATCTAGCAAATTATTTCAGGTAATTTCAACTCACAACTAAGTTTCTCCAACTTAAAAGACCAAGTTCACGTGACTTGTTGCTTTGTTGTGGGAACTTTCTTTATTAGGTCAAATAAACAAATATTTTTGTTGTATCAACAATGGAACTCAAGTAATCTCAACTCACTTTTGATTTAGTCTAACTAATTATTTCAAGTAAATTCAACTCACAATTAAATTGAAATTACTTGAAATAATTTGTTAACCAGATTTGAAAATGAGTTGAGATTACTTGAGCTCCATTGTTGATACAACAAAAATATTTGTTTATTTGACCTAAAAAATGAAGTTCCCATAACAAAGCAACAAGTCACGTGAACTTGGTCTTTTAAGTTGGAGAAACTTAGTTGTGAGTTGAAATTACCTGAAATAATTTGCTAGATTTAATCAATATTTTAAGGCAGCGAGGTTACAAATTTTTTTAAGTTGAGTCAACTCGGAATTTTTTACAGAATGTATCAGCTTCTTAAATGCAGTAGTCGGGGTTCAAATCTGACACAAAACATAACAATGAGAAATGCCATGTTAAATCAACTATTTTGTTTCAAAACAATAGGCTACCAAACAGAACTTTGGATTAAAGTCAAAAAAATTCTGGAACAATTTATTTCGAAAACATTAAAACTTTAATGTTTTGTCTTTAAAACATCTTTTTAAAACAGCATAAGAACAATATGACAGACTGTTTCTTACCATGTGTCAGTGTGTGGGGTGATATTTGTGATGGGTGTGTGTGTGTGTGTGTGTGTGTGTGTGTGTTTGTGTGTGTGTGCATGCGTGTGCATGTACGCAGAGTGGCACCATCACAAGCAGCGAGAACAACTGGCTGCCATTTCAAACACCTTAACACATCTGTTTAAATTATTAACATCTCTAAACAAAGAAACGCAATGACAGTCTGTATGTTTCTTAACATATGTCAGTGTGTGGGGTGATATTTGTGATGGGTGTGGGTGTGTGTGTGTGTCTGTGCGTGCATGCACACAGAGTGGCACCATCACAAGCAGCAAGAACAACTGGCTGCCATTTCAAACACCTTATAACACATCTGTTTAAATTAACATCTCTAAAAAAAGAAATGCAATGACAGTCTGTATGTTTCTTAACATATGTCAGTCTGTGGGGTGAACTTTGTCTGTGTGTGTGTCACAAAAGGGAACAAATAACTTGTTTCTACCTATATGTAAACAGGCCATTTAAAAGTTCACATTCAAACAGGTCTGGCTTAACTAATGCAGGAATAGATATAACATTACTATTTTGTTGTGCAGAACATCCTATGTGTCTTTCTATGTGTAAACAGGACTCTTAAAACAGTTCACAAATGGGAATTCCTTGAAAATATACCAGAAACAGGTATGTACTGTATTAACTAGTGCTAGAACAGAAATGACATGGAAGCTGCTTTGTGGTGAAGAACATCTACACTGTGCGCTGAAGCAATTTGTTGCGCAGTCCATGAACCCGTGCAGAGCAGGTGCTCCCCCCAATGTCCATGATTACCTTCTGAATGACCTCGAAGGTGTACTTCAGTTCCTTCGGATAATCAATGTTGAGGCAGTAAAGTAGTCCAATCAGCACCGCAAAGCCGTTTGGTACATCTCGCAACTCACGCAAAACGATGCGCTCCTCCAGGATTATGGCAACATCCATGATGCTCTTTGATTGGGCTGTCATCTCTGTGGTGATCAGTAGGCCAACATTCACTCCTTTTATCACTGCCAGTACCTCCACGGCATCAGTGGTCTGAAGTATAGAAGAACATACAATGTGTATACCCCTAGCATTCAAAAAGATCCTATTTGCTGATGGTGTAGTTCTGCAGAGTTCCCTCCCTCTGAATGTGTTTTGTTGTGGTTCTTTCTTCTGACATTTGGGCATCAGCCCTTGGGCTGCAGGGGCGGGTTAAGGATAGCCCTCAACTAATAACCAAAACACAACCAGAGGGAGGGAGGGAACTCTGCAGATCTTCACACCACTACAAATTCTAGTGGGGCCTTTTGAAGGTAAATTCTATAAATTTTAACATCAAGTATGTCACACATTACATCAATACTGGGTGAGTTTCAAACACACCTCTGAGAACTTGATGAAGTTTGAGGGATCCTCTCTCAAGATGAATCGAAGTCCAAGAAGTGCTGTGGCTCTCTTGTTCTGGTTGGACTTCTGCAACACCATCAAAACAGGCATTTGGGCTTTAGGGCCATAGATAGATAAATATCTAACAGATTAACATTTTTTCTGCTTTTTTTGCATAAATCTCTTAACCCCTTCAGACCCACATTTTTTCTGCTGGGCAAAAAAAAATTCCATCTGATTCTGGCTCCTCTCCAACATAAAAACAAAGTTGAAAAAACAAATTTTTGCTGACTCATGTTTTTAATAGTCTATCTGTCCTGTCTGTCTGTCTGTGTGTGTCTGTTTGTTGGTCTGTGTGTCTGTGCCTGTGTGTGCCTGTCTGTCTCTCCTGTCTGTCCGTCCGTCCATCCATCTGTGTGTGTCTGTTTGTTGGTCTGTGTGTGTGTCTGTGTGTGCCTGTCTGTCCTTTCTGTCTGTCCGTCCATCCGGCTGTCTGTGTGTCTGTCTGTCGGTCTGTGTGCCTGTGTCTGTGCCTGTCTGTGTGTGTGTGTGTGTGTGTGTGTGTGTGTGTGTGTGTGTGTGTGTGTGTGTGTGTGTCCTGTTTGTCTGTCCGTCCATCCGGCTGTCTGTGTGTGCCTGTTTGTTGGTCTGTGTGTCTGTGCCTGTCTGTCTCTGTGTGTCCTATCTGTCTATGTCTGGCATTTCAAGAGAAAATCCTCAAAATTATTAACTATTTGTTAGTTTTGGACAGGGCAGAGATTTATGCAAAAAAAGCAGAAAAATATATGAATCTGTTAGATTTTTATAGCACTTTTTCCGAAGTGGACATTTTTTTTCCTAAACATCACAAGTGTATGTAAAATTTGTAGCACAGTGTTCTGCTGCCCTGTTAAAAAATTTAAAAAATTGTCATGAAAAAGGCATGATTACAAAAAGGTGTGACATCATCACCAACACAGACAAGATGGTGACCAAATAAAGATGAAATGTTGGCCCAAATCGGACAAAAATGTCCAAACGAGGCCAAAAGGTTAAACCCTATAGTTGGACCCCACAATTGTACACTTTCATCATAGCCCTTAGGGAAGCAAATGTATGGACTCTAGTGTATTTCCAGCAGCCAGTTTGAAAAGAAAAATTTGAGCATTTCAGATACAAAATATGCTAACACGTGTCTATGAATTGATTTAACCTAACCCTTATCCTAAGACACTTCCGTAACACATAGGACCTTAATATCATGAGTTGAGGTCGTCATCATCATCATCTGTTTATATTTACAAGCGTTTCTGGGATAGACTAGATTCTTGCTAGTCCAACCCAGTGATGCCTGAAAAACAGACTCTAAACTGACTCTCGGAAATCAGTGCATTTTTCTGAACAGATTATCATACCAAACATGGCTGTTGTGTTTACTATTCACTTACTTCAGAATCCAGAGATTCAAGAAGACTTTGGAGCTCCGTGTCATGTCCCAGGTTTGTTTTGCGTTGCTTCCGTGCTTCATACAAGTCGATCAACCTTGGCAAATGCTGGTCAAGTCCACTCAGGAAGGACTTCAGGAGGTCAGCAGATACAAGACGTGTAAACTCGGCACCAATCTTTGAGGAGTGGACACAAAACAAAAAAACATTAATACATGCAGAAGAACAGTTTACTCATCCCTGGCTCGATACAGGACATGTTAAATGGAAGGATAGCACAGATGGATGAAACGTAGACAACACATTTTATCAACAACTAAGGGGATTATTTTGGTCATTCAGTCTTATTTGTACTACTATGAACCTGGCTCTGGTTCATGTTCAGTATTGCCTACTACTTAGATGTAAAAATGACACAATATTTCAATTGCATGATGAGGGATTTATATGGCAAACGTGCAATTTTAGACATACTACAAATACGGGTAGATGTCAAAAATACAAAACTTCCTTTTTATGTATGTGTGTTTTGTCAAGACTGAGAAAAATACACTGTCAAAATTATTTTAATTGTAATGAAGGGGGAACACGTGGATGATGTTGGAAGTTACCTGTCTTTCTGAAAACAATGCTGGCCATCTGCTTTCAATCTCAGTCACAAGTGGCTCCTTCTCAACTATTTCCTGTCTGCGAAGCGCAAAGGTCAGGCCCATCAGTGAATCAATCAGATTACAGTCCGGCTTCTTCTTCTTGACTTCATCTAGCAGAGATTCTCTCTCCTCTTCAAGGCTGTTGGGAGTTCTACCTTGAGGGAAGTCTGGGAGAAAGTTGGTCTCAGACCGCCTTGCTTTCTTCATCTTTCTGGTTTCCTGCCCTGCTGACTTCTTGCGGTTCACTGTAAGCTCAGGACATCCGGCGATACGATACTTCTGACGCAGGTTCCCCATCTTGAAACCGAGACTAAACTTCCAGCTGTAGAATCCCTCTTTAGAACCTGGCTCTTTTAAGCATGGGTGCTTTTCAACCAGGGTTTTGGCAACTTCTTCTATTTGTCTCTGAGTTGGATAAGCATTGAAGTCATACATGGCTCGCCCAACCTTGTCAAGAATGTCTATCTTTACATCAGTGTGAGAGGAGAGAGGCAACAGGGAACCATCCTTCTGATAAGCTTCATTTCCTCGCCTGAGCTTCATCTCGATGTTGTAAGAGAAGGTGGGTATGGGGAATGGATTCGGCCAGGGTTTTGAGCGTCCAGACGTCCCGCCTGAGGACTGACTGGATGTGTCCAAGCTCGCTGTGTCCAGGGTGTAGTCTGACTGTGGACTGCTGGGTGGTGCCTTCATGATGACCTTCAGTTTAATCCTTTCACTGGGTAAATCCTCCATGTTGTTCAGATTACAGAATTGACCACCGAATTCTTCATCCTGGAATTGGATGACCATCTCACCCTCCAGGTTGAGGCGGGTCTTCAGCATCATCTTCAGCTCATCCACTGTCTCTGGAAGACCTTCAGTACGAACTCTCTGAATGTTGTCATCTGCAAGGACAATGTGGAGCAACATGCTGACTTCTGTATAGATGGGAAAGCAGGGAGAAAAGAGATGTGAAAACAGGGAGAAAGAATATGAACACTGAAGTCAGAACATTTGTCACATAAATTAGATAAAATAGCTGTTTCCAAACAATTAAATTGACTGGACATGAGAAAGTCCTGTGCTGATATTTAACATGACACTTTGTTAATGACATGTTAAAACCCCCGTTTCCTCTTTAAAAAACAAACGTCCCTCCTCTTAAAGCCATTTTATGCACACTATTTTAAACAGGACATGAAACCTTAAAAAATATGAATTATATATATATTTTTAGTTGCTTAATTTGACTCCTCTTCTGATGTGTGATGTGGTGTTTCATTTAAAAAAAATTGGCCATTTTATGGTCTATTTTCATGATGGAGCTTTGAAATCTATTTAAAAAATGTCAAAAATGAAATTACAATAAATAAAAAATAATAATTTGGTTTTCTTTCACTATCAAAAAAACAGTGACATATATGCTTTTGAACAGTGCATGGATTGTTTTGTTTGGTTAGAATTTGGTGGATGATTTTTCCTGTCAAAAAATAAATTTCACACATTTCTCCATATAGCTCCATAATCATCAGGCTGCAGCCTGACTGTAAGCCGAGGAGGGGGCGTGGTTCTCGGCCATAATTTTGCCGGGCAAATGTCTGGAAGATCGCAGGTTTTTTAGTTTTTTGGATGAAACACAACATCACACATCAGAGGGTTACAGACACAAACAAAACAAAACAACCAATACCAGAACAGATTGATGATCCCCAACACTGTCTTGGACATCAACATTTGAATCCCCCCACTGCATGATTGTTGATGTATCAAAACTGTATTTACAAATAAACATGACTAAAAAAATCTACAATTAAATACCTCAATGTAGTAGAAACACCCTGGGTGAGACGAGGAGTCTTCCTTGAAGGTGGTAAGGGGACAGTGGGCAGTAGCTGTTCAGCTCTTCTGGTTCAGCAACAACAAGGTCTGTGGAAGGTTTCTTGGTAAGTTCATAGCATCTGAGGTGCTCCAAGTACCAGGCTGAAAAAGGCTCAATGATGAATGAGGCCTTGTCTGCAACAATCAGTACTTTGAGAATTTTGCCATAATCAGGGAGGCCACTTGTGGTACCAAGAGACACAAACATACCCTCGGTGTACACTGTGCCATGCAGAGAGGCACTAGAAGTAAGAGACACAGATGGGACATCTTTATACTTTGACCTGATGGCCTGTCTGACTGAAGAATCCAAAATGTCTGGAGAAACAAGAGACACATTCCCAGCTTGTACTGGGGGCTTGAAAAGGCTGGGCATGTCCAGGAAGTAAGCCAGCATGAGTTGATGTCTTGTAGCTAATGTGAGTAAAATATTCTTAAAATTGTTCACATCACGGACAACTTTTTTAAAAAAACTATGCTTAGCTTCAAAACGGATAGTCCAACAGTCAAGCAATGGTCCAAAGCAACGGATGAGAAAGGGGTAATGTTCTATAAAATGATGTTTGGGTCTTAACTTGAAGTCCGGGAAATCATCCTGCAGGAACTGCCTATGGACTGATATTTTGTACTCCAAATAGCACAATGATTCAGTTGTAAACACAGAGGAGGCAAGAAGTTCCACAATGTCTTTCAGTTCAAGCAGTATTCTCCAAGTTGTGTTGTTCTCTGGGACCAGATGACCGACCATCAGGGGTAGCAACCTTAAGAGTCCAATTCTCGTGTCCATTGCCCCCGATTGTTCCATTAACTTTAAAAGTCTGAGTTAGTCTCTGAGGTTGATTAGTCTTATCTGAGAATGAATATGGGAAGCTCTGAATGGCAGTGTTTAATTCTTCAAGTGTGAAGTATTTATCAGAAATCAATTTTCCTAGACACAAGCTAAGTTCAACAGGCACAATTCCCTCTAACAGGTCATGTAGAACATCAGGTGGAAATCCTGTTACAGTGTGAAAATAGGTCAACTTGTTTAAAACACAATCACTTTTGACACCATCTACACATGACAAATCTGTGTCCTGTTTGAGCTTTGATACACTGGTTTCATAAGACAATTTAGTCCTGAGAGGAAAGGACTCCCTTCCGACTTCAATTGTTTGAATATCTCTACGACTTGCCAAACAAAATCTACAAAACTTATCTACATTAAATTATTCCTGAAAACCAGCGAGAGAATGTGCTCCTAAGTTATCAGCAGAAACAAAAGCCACAGTACCTTTAACATTTGCCCCCAGCCGCTGGATAAAAACACCTCGGTTTTCAAGTATTTGTATGTCTTTCAAAAGAGCATCTAGAACAATACCATAACCAAAATTTTTTAAATCAGCACTCTTACACAAAACTGCGACCAGTCACTGTTTCATGCTTAAGTAAATGATTCTTGAGAGCTACTTGTGTCTTAAAAGAGCAAACACAGTCACTGTAGATGCAAGGCAAGGGACAAGACCTGCTATATTGTCCGTGTTTCAACTTATAGTGTCTAATTATACTGCGCTGGTTAGCTGTGGAAAATGTGCAAAACTTACATGTCCACTTCATATGATTGCATATGCAATGGAATTCTCTCCCTTCCTGTGAAAAAAAGGAGATTTAGTTAAGTTGACATTCATGCATAGCCTACAGTCACAGCCAACAGGCTCTGGCCACAGCCTTCAGAGTGTTCACTGGAAGCTGCTGCCAGACATATGTACAGGATCGGCAGAGAAATTAGATACAAATCGATCAAAAAAACTATCAACTTTATCGCAGAATGATGTTTAAAATCTCTTTTTTCCACCGGGAGTACTCCACTAGGTATACGCGCACGCATTACGACACTGCCGTCACTTTACGGTTGAATCCCCGGTCGGCTCGCCGTTTGACACAAGACAACCTAACTTTCAAAATAAGATGGCACGTACAAACACCTTCTTCTGATTGAGATTAACTTAATAATGTTTATGTTACAACAGATCCCCTTTATCTAACATGACACTGCCAGTCTGTTCCTCGCAACACAGTGAATCAGACGAGCAGACTTAGTTACATTACACTGCTGTAACGTAACGTCAAAGCGAAGTAAGCTAACAACAAACAGCCCAGCGAAATACATACCAGCCGATTAGAGTCACACACAATTAGTCAAACAGACCTCAATGTAGCGGGTCCCAATTAGGTATCCGCTGGCAAACAGATACCCTCTGATAGGAGTGCACTGGCAATATTGGAAATGTGACACAGAAATCAGCGACGCAGGACAACGGTTGCTCTTTCTCCGTTCAAATGGATTATGAGCCCAACTTCCGCGGTGCATTGTAAAGCACCTTTGACACTGCAGTGCTGCCACCCAGTGTCCATTTTTAGAAACAGCATGTCATTGTGTGCATGTAATCTCTCGTTAGAAATCACACAGAATAAAATTAAATAAAATTGCAATCAACCAAAAAGTGACTCTTAAAAGGAAAGGAAACAAAAGTAATATCTCAACAAAACACTAATTTTGTGAGTAGCACAACAACATGCCAGTAATAATAGGTAAACAGCCGTATTGTATACACAGGGGAGTAAGTAAGGATGATTTCACTTACATGACTTTAGAAAGTTAACGTTACTTGTAGTTGTAATTATAAAACCGGGCTGGCCGGCAAAGATAACGTTAAGTTACCTTCACGTTACTACTACGGAGGACGTTGAGAGACGTTGAGAGACAGCAAACGTTCAGTCATTTTTCTCACTTTTCACCTTTTGACATATGGTAGATTAAAATGCTCATAACATTCAAACAGTTATGAATAGCAGAGAACTTCTCATTCAAGGAACTAGACCTATCAAAAAATGAAAATATCAAAATGCCACCGTGCAACAGTTTTCCCAGACCACACAAATAAAAACAAGCAGCAAACGTTTTATGCAGCAAACTACACCGAGCTTCTGTACTCCCGAAATGTAGTCTATATTTTCCCGCCTGCATCGATTGAATTCAAACTAGCAAGATACAAATCGTTAGCAACATTACTAACGTTAGCCAACTACTCGGGTCTCTTGCACAAATGCAGCAAACAAACGTTGAGCAGTTGTTTTCATCCGTAATTTAAACTGGGAGACAATGTACCAAAAAGACGGACGACGAGGCTTTTGACAGGAAATATGCCATTTAAGTTAGCTAACTATGCTAGCAAGCTTGCATTGCACAAGACAGAGGGAAGATGGCCACCCTCTTTAGGTTTAACCAAGCATTTGAACACTCATATATGGTAAAAATAAAATTATGAACTCACCTTTTAAACTAACTGAAGTCCTCCAACCGCTTAAATTTTCATGAAGAAAAATATACTCCTTAGTCCAGCACATGGAGGTCCAACATGAGGCCAGGAAAATCATGCAGGCACGGGTTGACAAAGGGGACTGTGCAGGGGCAGTGTTCTGAGCATGTGCAAAACCCATCACACTCTTGTACAAGTTGGCCACCCCCACATTTCAAAGTATACTGTACTATTTCATTAATTGGGAGGATCAAAACCTAACATTTCTAGTTGTCTCAACTTTTTGGCAAAATTTAGTTGACCTGACGCACAAAAATAAGTTGAAGGAACTAAAAGCAAAAATTTTTTTTTACAGTGCATAATGGGGAAATGTCTTACTGACTTATTGAAAAAGGAAAATAAAATCACACTTCCTTTCTTACAAAGCTTGGTTCTCAGCCAGTGGTGTTGTTGACAGTACGTTTCTATTTCACCAAATAACCTTTTGTGTGTACTGGCAGACTAGAGAAAAAATCTGGCAGATTGACAGATCATAATGAGCAACAGATTAAGGGCATTCCATGTAATATTGAAATATCTCAGTGTTGTAAAGGCATGATAGTATTGTCTTCACTGGGATGGAATCTTCAACAAAAAAAGTAGGCTAACTGAAAACAGATCTGTCAGAGTTATTGATGCAGGATGGTGTGGCAGTCCTGTCCGCTTGATTGACATTGCTGCTAGTATGCCCTGATTATGTTACCGTTGTTGCTTTCTTATAGCTGGGAAAACAGTTAAACTATATTAAGATTGGTAAAAAAATATTTCACTCATATTTGTGATAGCATTACTATCTTAAGAGTTCCTATATTTTTATTGAAATTGCTAAATTTTGTACATATATGTATCATAACCAGATTTCTTGACACCCTAGGCTTAACTCAACAGGAAATCCACTATTTTGAATTCAATTTCTGTTTTTAGGGATTTCCATGTTTTATATTTAAATGAACTACTCCTACAGATTTAATCTAATCTTCATTAAATTTGCTGTATGTACTCTTAACATGTTTGTAAACAGCTGTTCATTATTTGAACTTTCACCTACACTACCAGTCAAAAGTTTGGACACACCTTCTTATTCAATGTTTTTCTTTATTTTCACGACTATTTACATTGTAGATTCTCACTAAAGGCATCAAAAATATGAATGAACACATATGGAATTATGTGGTAAACAAAAAAAGTGTGAAATAACTCAAAACATGTTTTATATTTTAAATTCTTCAAAATAGCCACCCTTTGCTTTGATTACTGCTTTGCACACTCTTGGCATTCTCTCGATGAGCTTCATGAGG
>JAPZDZ010040222.1:0-11800 GCA_029783805.1 Acanthurus tennentii
TATGCACGCTATCATAAGTTGATTATTCTTTTTCGTTAATAAAAGGTTAAACTTAATTTTACGTTTCTTAGTGTTTTGTTCGAGTAGCGCGTCAGAAAAGGGAAAGGCCCGGCGTCAGCCTCTCAGCGACTCTTTTGTTTGATGAAGTCGCTATACTTTAAAAAATATTTTTCAATCATAAGGCAGCATTTTTCATATACTTTAGACACAATAGTTTACAGTAAACTATATTTTTATAAGAAATTAGTCCAAAGTGAAGACTAATTTATTGATTTACATAAGAAAATATTCAGATGCTCTAATTGCTATTTTTGTTTCTTTTGCTTCTAAAATCCGATCATGTTCGCATATGTCCAATACGAATAGCAAAAAATCTAACGGAACGGGTGAGCAGTGTAAGTATGCATTGATGATTAAGAAAAACATTAAAAAGTGAAACTTTATGGCATTACTAAAATTATTTGATAAGTTATTGAGTATATTCTTCACTGAGACTTTTGTCAATTACATATCAGTTTCTTAACATATGTATTTTTCCTTATATATTTATTTTGCCGTTACTTTCATTTTCTCTTCAATTGTAGTCTCTATTAAAATTTCAAATTCTTTACCTTTCTGCAGCCATGTCGGTATGATGTCTTCAGATCCGTAATGGTGCCTTATAGTACTTCCTGTGTGGTTAAATTACAGATCGCTCAGATAAATATTTATAACCAAGTCTGTGTTTGTAGCATCACATCTCGTTGCTCGAATGAGTCTGCTGAAGCTTTAAAACCAAACACTGATTTTTAACAGGTGATCAGACTGTGACCCTCCCATTCCAGTAAGTCCCTCACTTCTGCACAATCATCTGAGTTTTATTCAGAGGCACACCCTTTGAAGAATGTTAATGTTAATAAAGGTGTCAATTCAAATAATCTGCTCTCAGTTTATATATTGTAATAAGATATTTTCAAAAAATGCGCTTGGGTCTAGACATACAAAAAGAGTAAAATACAAAATAAAGTAACAGCTGTGTCAATCCCTTTGAGAAGACAATTTAAAATAATAATTAACTGAAGACTGATCACCAGAGTTTCATGTCTGATAAAAATGTGTGTCAAGATGCCTTTTTTAAAAAAATGGTCATCTAGTTTATTCTGTATTGAAATCTATTACTTGAAGTTAGTTCATTTTTAACTACTTTTAGAACTCTCCTTGTTTAACATAACAAATAATCTGCTCTCAGCTTGTATATCCCCCCCTCGCTCAAGGTGTTGGAGGACACTGGTCACCTGAAATGGAGAAGCTCACATAAGTTTACAACTATGTTTCCAAAAATAAGTGATACGCTGTGTGAAACATGAATGAAAAAGATCATAAGAATTCATGAATCCTTCTTTAATTATACTCAGAATTAAACAGTACAAAGCTATATTTAGTATTTTACCTCACCAACTTGTATTTTTGTAAATATATAGCAGTTTAGAATTTGATTTGGTAGCATGTTTCAAAAAGACTGAAAAAGTTTGGGAATTGTGGTATATTATGCTCAAACCTTTTGTGATCTGAAATACCTTCACTGTGGCCTTGGCCAAAGGGAGTAGATATTTTATAGCATTGGGGTCTTGTCCTCTTATCAGGAGTAGGAGTCTCCAAACGCAGGCTTCATAGAAAGGACAGTGGTTGATTGACTTCACCTGTTTATAGATGCAGTCGTTGTGTAGGATGAAAGCTTTGCCAAGCCTGTAAAAGTGGAACGTTTGAGCTGTATGACAGAGATTCACATTGGCTTGGAATCCTCTCTCAGGCAAACCGGAATGCCTGATCAATATTGTATTTATTTGTAATAAATTTCTTTATATGCAGTCAAGTCTGTGTCAATGGAGATTCCTTCATCATTCATACAGCATTGCTACATAATATACAACAAAACTTGGCATCACGAAGTCTTGGACGTGCTGCAACCTGCTGCATCGCCTATGGCTTCAACGCACCTACTCCCACTACATAACACGCTCATAAGGTGAGCATTTCCTCACATATTTGAGCACTGAGCATTTTCTCAATTATTTGGGCGTTGGTTTGTTCGTTGAGGCTGTTGTGTTGTTGTTGGCTAAAGAATTGCCTGTGCAGGCATGTTGTGATATGTTGATATTTGGAGTGACTCTCCGTCTAAATTGTGTTTTAATGCGTCGTAAACAATGCAAAAGGGGGTAGTACCATAGAGAAAAGAAATAGACAAATAAGTGAGTAAGAGGAAAATAAAAGCAGTGAAAAAACAGTAAGAGGAACAAATGTTGTACTGAGACAACAGATGTAGTGAAAAGTGTAGTATAGCCTAATTAGTAATGATAAAGTAAATAACCATGCAAGATTAATAAAGAAGGGGCCCAAATTTTTTTAAGATCTTCTGAGTTTGTTTTGTACTTTTGTCTGTGGGATATTCAGATTATGTGTGTGTGATCTAGATTGTGTATGTGTGTGATGCATTGAGGTTCAGCTGTGTGCAGAATGCTGTGGAATGTTTTTGTTGTGTGTAATTAATATAGATATATACATTGTGATTAAGTGAAGAAAAGTTAGTTATTCGTAATGTTAGCATTTTTGCTTTTTAGTGCAAAAAAATTTACGAGCCTGTCTTAAAGGGGACGTTTATCAATTTGATGAAGCATATTAGCCTCATAAAGGACTTTATGAGACTTGTTAAATTAAAGAACTTGTGAGTGAGTCCAGGAGGAGTGAAGAGACCAGCGAGGACGTTTGTTGCATAAAGCATGAGTAGAATCACAAGAAGGAAAGGGAAAGAAAAGAAAATCATTTGACAGAAGTTTACCATAATTAGAAAATAAATGTTGATTTTGCATACAGGATTGGTGGATTAATTGGTTGGTTGAGCAGTTTGTGGGTTTTTCTGTCTCTGCTCATCTGCGAGCTTGCGTATGAATGTGTGTGTGTGTGTGTGTGTGTGTGTGTGGAGTTGAGACAGATGTTCGCTCTTTGACGGTCAGAGCACACTGGAAGTCCCCGTTAATTTTGAGGGGAGGAGCAAAAGGTGCTCTACACTGAGGACCAATAAGTTTGCTTTTGCCAATGTGAGGAGTGATGAGGGAGCCCCCACCTTTATCTCCTGTGAGAAAGAGAGACAGAAAAATAGAGTAGACGATTATGACTTAGCATAATAGGCAGTTTAACAGTTTTTGAAAATATTTGAGTTACTTTAAAATAAAATAAAAAATACTCACAAATAAATAGGCAAAAGAAAAATTCCTCAGTCTGTTTGTTTGTTGATTACAAGTTGATCAAATTTGTTGGCTGATTGCATAGACAAGTCGGGGGATCTAGCCCTAGTTTACAATTTTGTTATGTTTGCTTGGTTTGAATATTTCTGTGAGCTGCAACATTGGTTTCATTATTTGTGCATGATTCATTTCGTAGCAATAAGCTTTTGACTTCTATTGAGATTGGCAAAGACTTCGAAAAAAAGGAGCAAGTGCTGGCCTATATTGACCGACCTTGGCCAGTGGAAGGAACTCTTAACCAAGATGTAATTAAAATAATACAGGTGCTTGTGTCCACTTATAAGATGGAGCAACAGAAATGAACAGCGTTTTTAAAAAATCACATTGTTAAAATCTGCCAACACACAGGTCTGAATTGAGTAGCGGCGCTTCCATTAGCATTAATGTGTGTCGGTCAAGTGAACTCTGATTTGTGTACATCGCCTCACGAGTTGGCCACAGGAAGGCGGATAGGCAAAAAAGCAGGAGGAAGTAGTGATGGAAAGCGAAATGGTTGAGAAATATCCATTTCAATAAGTTGATTTCATTACAATCTTGACATTCTTTTTAAATATTATTTTGTTACCTTATAACCTTTTTACTATTGAATATTGACATATATGCTTTGTTTGATTACATTTGTTTAGTTTATTTACATGATATTTTGATAAACTAGCTTAGTGATCGTGATGCCTTACACACTTTCAATGTTTAACCTCTAAATGGGTGTTGGTTTGGTTAAAGGGGGGAAATGGAATGTGTGAATTAGTAAAACAGTCGCATTTTAAATGTTTTATATTGCATTTGATGTTTTCACATGATACTGGTGGGAGTTTTCTTTCTGTCCAGGACAGTAACTGGGAGACCAGCTTGAGAGTGGTTGGATCCCCAGGGAACCTAATGCCCTGAATGGACTTAAACACTCAAACATGGACAGTAAAATGGACAGAAGACCCTGAACAAGGACACTGTGATAATAAAATATTCTGATTCACATTATCATTTACAGAACACTATATATTCTTATGTTGATATATAGTTTTATAGTTTTACAGCATTTAGTTTTGTTCAGTTGCATTGTAAACTGTGATATTCATAGATACGTTACACTTCTTTGTTGTATGCTCATAATAATCTTAGTGAAATATAATCTTTAGTTTAATCTTTAGATTATCATATGAGTAACATCTGAGTTTTATAACATTTAGAAATGAATAGTGAAATGTAAAGGGTTTCTTTGTTTTGATTACTTTGAGAATAATGTTTTCTGTTACTATGTAAATGTTTTGGGACCTCATGTGTTTTCTTTTTTTCTTCGGTGCTCAGGGAAATTGGTGTTAAGCAGTTGAAGGTCCACTGGAACGTCTGATGGGTCGACAAGCCAGACTTTGGACATTGTTTTGAGTTTATTTTTGAGGTTGAGGTTTTTGTTGTTTGTCCCTTTCTCTAATGTCACAGTGTCTTTAATTCGTACTGAACATGCTGAATAAGGCAGATTAGAGCCACAGAGTTTTTATGCAAGACTGTTTTTCTATGATTAGCCTTTTCTTGTGGGCGTGCTGATGTGGTGCAGCTTAAAGACAGAGCTCCACCTGCAGGAAGCATCCATCAATGGTAATCAGGGTGTGTATCTTTAAAATGTTGACCAGCAAGTCTTTTTATTGAAGGAAGTTGCCATCTTTGTTAAGTTACCAGCCTGCTTGGCAACAGTTGTCTGATAAAGAGCTTTTCACATTTACAACAATGTCATTTATGGCTAAGTTAATTGCACAGGACATTTCAGACATCATGAAACTTCCCCTTTCGATTTATATGAACACAGTTTTGTACTACGTTGTGGAAATTCAAACTTCAACACAAGGCAGGATTTTAAAAAAAAAGAAAAAAAACAGACAGAAGTAAAGATAAGAAATATCCTTATTTGTGTTGCAGCACTTTTATTGTTGCTGTAGTGCAGAAATTTCTTAAGATAAGTGACATAATGTGACTATGGCAGTAAAGTCAGTGAAGTTCCTTTATGTGAGCACACTGACTCTTTACATTCAGAGCAGTAAATCTTAAATTTGCTTATTTGCATTGAAATAGAAATGTTACAGATAAATTTGGTATACAGTATGAGAAAACAGTTTGAAAACTGATCAAAAGTGACACAGAGTATGCAGGCATGTTGAGTATGATGTTCATTATCAAAAATTACAAAAACAGGAAGAAGAAAACTGAAGTATTTGTTATTTGTACTTTGTAATGATAATACACATATGAAAGGTTTTTTTTACCTTAAATGTCTGAAAATAATAATAATATTATTTTTCTTTTTATGGTATTTATGATAAGATGAAGTAAATAACATGTATGGTACAATTTCAACTGAAACAGGCTCAGCGAAAAAGGTTCATGGATACAGTCAAAGTAAACACACAATGCCCAAATAATAAGTAAACAAAAGAGATTGAACAAACTGGTTTATATTATTAGCTAGTTAAAAAAAAATCTTCATACATACATCTTAAATGAAGTTTAATCCTGAGCAGTGACAGGCAGAGCTGGATTTTCCACGAGGTTTAACACGTTTCATGATCTGCACAGTAATGGGTCCGGGCCGAACATTTTTAGCAGCAAGTGATGGAAAACAATGAGGAACTCTGACTTATAATGTGCATTATGTATCACATGAAGCTTGAACTCACATCCCTTAAAGGAAAGTCACTATCCCAGAAAACTACATGCCAGGTGAGACACACTTGTCCAACCACCAGGGGGCAGGATATCAACTGTCTGCACATTGAAAGTTTGACTTCAAACTGCTGTCAAAAAAACATTTATCAAGACAAAGTTCAGAAAATTTGCATACTTCATATAGACAGCATAAAGATGTTGATCATTTGTTTTTACAAAGACTGGTTTGTTCCAAAACTCAAAAACTGATTTTTACAGATGACGTTTTCTCAAAAACTGCAGTAGTTTACATAAGGAAATCATTAAAAATGCTGTCAAAAATTTAGTTTTTGAGATTAAATTTTAAAATATTTCTCACATAATCTTCCATGACTGCAAAACTTTGTCAGTTTTTAAGATTTACTAAGCAAGAATTTGAAGTATATGTTTACAGCACTATTTACATTTTTGTGGTTTGTGTTTAGTTTTACATTCTTTGATAAAAACAGAGCCATGGACTTCATAATTTGTAACACAGTGAAGTGTACTAAAGTTTCTCCAGTTGGGCCTAGATTTAGGTGTAAGTTGCAAAGCTGTAGCATAAACAGATGATTTATGAATTCACAAACTTAAAATTTAGATAGTTGCTGTAGTGGCACCACAAGGTGGCATTACAGGCTAGTGTTGGAAGCTGAGGAAGTTTGGCATGGGACTGGACCTATGTGCCGAGTTTGGTTTATTTTCATGCCTTGGTAGGCAGTTTTCCTGGGAAAATAATAAAAAGAAGAGAAATGACAAAAAGAAAAAAGCAACAGCAGCCAGTCTGCCAAGCTGTTAGTTACTGCTGCATTTAACACTTCCGGATAGTACGACCTCTCCAGGGCGTCTTTGTTTTCCTCTGACTTCAGCAGACCTTTGCTCAGAGAGTCATGGATCTTCTGCCATGATTTGATCTCTGAGCGCCAAAGTGCAGCTCTGGCTCTGATCAACTGTGAGTCCTCAGTCTTGCTGCCTTTGGCCAGACTGATACTGTCTTTACAGATGAAGAAGATGTCCATGCCAATGAAAAGAGCATTGGCTGCAAATAAGCCGCCCCGTGCTGCATTAGAGAGGATAAAAGGCCCTTTGAGTAACTGACCGATATCTGGAACATCTGGGGCCACATTTCGCAAGGCTTCACCATTCTGAGCTACAACTTTGCCAATATATACAATCTTGTCTGTATTGTTTGATAAAATATCAGTTAACTGACTATCAGTGCATTTTCCACTATCACCTGCTTTAAGAAGCTCCTCGCCTCCTCCCACAGCCACATCTATCTGGTTTGTTACGCTTTTGGTGACCTCCCCCAGACAATTCTGGAGAGCCTCCACATCATCCATGAAGTTCTTGAAGACCTCATTGGCCTTTTGTTGATGTTTACGGTTTACTCCAATCTTTGTGGCTGTTGTGACAGCACTGTTGACCCCCCTGGTAACTCCCATCAGTGCCCCACCTAATATCAGACCTAACGACGCTCCTGCTGTGAAAGGAGCTAATGCCAAACCAACAATTGAAACCACACCTCCAACTGCTCCCACTGAGCTGCCTACAACACTGGAGATCTTTGCCCCCTTGTTCATCCTGTCTAGCTGAGCAGCATTTCCCTCTAGCTCCTCCAGAAACTGCAGCATCCTGGGCTTACGTTCATTGAACTCAATGATGAAGTCAGAACATGTTTCCTCCTCCTGGAACAAGAACACCATCCGAAAGTCTTGGTTCATCCTGTGAAGGAGAAAAGAAAAAGGAAATAAAGAAAGAATACATAAGATGACATCAGGTGTGTTTTTGGACACACATTTGAAAGCTAAATGGAGCAATAAAATTTGCATTTTTAAAAAATCTAGCTACAATATTTCCTCAAAAATAAAGTTGTCTACAATGATGCTTAGGTCCTGACTTCTGCTGGACACAACCAGGACCCCTCCAGTTCTTTTCATTTGCAGTCATTTTAAACAAGACTAAAAATCTACAGCCATACTAACAACACTGTTAGCCTGCTAGCATGCTAGTTCTGTGCATGATGTTTACAATGTTCATCATTAGTATGAAAGGATTATCCTGTAAGCATGCTAATACTTGCCAATTAGCAATTAGCAAAAAGATTCACAGTAGAATGAAAGTAAGAGAAACATCACAGTCATCAGGATATATCATCTGAACACTTAAAAAGAATGTACACCAATCAGTGCCATTTAGCAATGCAGAGCCATGCAGTTAGCATTTCTAATGAAAACAGCATTGTTTGAGCTGCAATCTTTCATGTAATGTCAAATGTATGTTTCTATGTTTTTACAGTATGTATCAAACACCCTTTTGATATCAGTCATGCTCATTTTATGTACATTGCTATATAACTATAATTCTCTAATAGTGTGATAAAGCATCCTTTGAACATCACCTTACTTAGCCATTAGTTTTTTCATGTATTCGGTCATAAATAGAACAGATCTATGCAGTTAGTTAGCATTGCTAATGAAAACACAATGTTTAAACTGTGGCCTTCATACAGAGTCAGAAGGTAGGTATGTTAACAAGCAAACAATTTTGAATGTAGGTTTCTATATTTTTGCGGCAGCCTTTTAAAATGTCTGAAGATCAGTCATGCTTATGTTATGTAACTAAGCACATATGGAATCAACACTTACCTGATTTTATCGAGCTGATCAATGTGACTGAACATCCTCTGAACATCACCTTCAGACAAATCCACATCGAGCTCCACCACCACTTTCATACTCATCTTTGGGTCAAACTCACTGAAGGAGCTGTGAAAGACAAAGTTACACTTGCTTTCTAAAAGAGATGTTTATTTTATGAAATGTGCATATAATTTTAAACCAGAGTCACTTTACCTTGTTTCCAACATGTTGATTATTGTCTGGGTGGTCTGAATGTATTTGTTCAGCTGATGTGACAGCACTGCCACATTCTGAAGTTTGGGAAGGAAGAAGGCGTTTGCATCTCTTTTAAACTCCATGAGGAGAGGGCAGACCTGTCTTGCAGCTCTGATGACCACCTGAACATCATCAAGGTTGATCTCTTCAGGAAGATGTAACACCTGGTTCTCCATGAACACAGGAAGTGAGGTGACAGCTAGCTTCTCCAAAGCATTCAGGAAGCAGCTGAGCTTCTCCAGGCCTCCAAGAGTTTTCTTCAGCACAGGAGCCAGCTCCCTCTCTAGTTTTTTACGCTTTCTCTTCACTTTTTTTTCTTTGTCAGCTCTTTCTTTGATGTCCATCATCTTTTTCAGCTCTCTCTCCCTGCGACACATCCATCTAGAGCTCCTCTTATAGAAATCGCTCACTGTGGCCAAGTAGGTGAGGGTATCAGAGGTGTAGCTGCACAAGGCCTCCTGTAGTTTCTTTCTGTAAGAAAAAACATTCTGATAAAGACTTTAAGCATCCACTGAACTTACATATCTTGGAGTTAGTCTCACATTGAAAGATCTTATTTATCTCCCCAACAGGTTTGTCCAGTGACACTGCAGGAGAGAGATCTTGTTGCAAACTCAAATACAAGCTGTTTAACAAACCGACCTCTGTTTGAAGTAATGCATCCTTAGTGATGGTGAATACAGTGAAATCTATATTTATATAGCACAGATTTTCTTATGTATCTCAGCCTTTTTTCATAAACAAATGCAGTTTAAGGTCACAAAAAACGTATGTGTGAAAATCATCCAGTGTGAATTTTTTTCACAAACTATCTATATTAAATTATATATTTTATCATCAACTATCTATATTATCTACTATGTTTGCGCAAGGCGGTGCGGCACTAACCAAGGTGACAGGGCTATTGACACGTTCACACATAAATGTACACCCATATGTACTTTCACTTCCAGTAAATTGAGGATTTGGTTGCCATTGCACAAGTGAGTCCAAAAAAAGAGTTTAATGAGTTTAATGAGTTAAAATGTATGAAGAAAATCTTTCTTTAGAAAAGATTTTCAATCATCATGAGGTATTCTACATGTCCTTTAGACACAAAAGTTCACAGTAAAATATATTTTTTTATAAAAATTTAGTTTAAAATGATTAGTAATTTATTGATTTACATAAAAAAAATACTCAGATGTTCTAATTACTATTTTTGTTGCTTTTGCTTTTAAAATCCGATCATTTTCACATTTTTCAACAGAAATAACAAAATAAAATCATATGGAACAGACAAAGAGTGTAAGCTTGCACTGACAATTTAGAAAAAAACATTAAAAAGCCAAACATTATAGCTTAATTAGGATTATTTGATAAGTTACTGAGTGTATTCTTTATTGAAGTTTCTGTCATTTACAGATCTGTCTCTTAATCGGTTCACGAACTAATTTTTCCTTGTGTTTTATTTTGCCATCACTCTCATTTTCTCTTCAATTGTAGTCTATATTAAAATTTCAAATTCTTTACCTTTTTGCAGCCATGTCAGTAAGATGTCTTCAGATCTGTAATGGTGCCTTATAGATAAATATTCAGATAAATATTCATAACCAAGTCTGTGTTTGTAGCATCACAAACACAGACTGCTGAAGTTTTAAAACCAAACACTGTTTTTCAACAGGTGATCAGACTGCGACCCTCCTATTCCAGTAAGTCCCTCACTTCTTCACAGTCATCTGAGTTTTATTCAGAGGTGAACCCTTTTTGTGTGAGATTGCAACGATAAAATTTGTGTGTTTCTGGTTCAGCTGCTGCAGGTCTTCAATTTGCTACCGGAAACATACACACCAATCTTGGACGAGGCTTAAAGCAGCGGGTGTGCATCATCTACTATGTTTGCTCAAAGCGATACAGCACTAACCAGGGTGACAGGACTATTGACACGTACACCCATACTTACTTTCACTTTAACACAATTGAGTATTTGGTTGCCGAACTTTAAATTTAGATCTTGTACTAAAGATTTTTACCCAGCAGATGTCGCCAGAGCACACATGATGTCATTTGCATAACTGAGTCAAAACAGAGAGTCAAATGAGTTTAAATGTAGAAAAAAAACTCTTTAAAAAATATTTCTGTCATTAGACAGAATTTTTCATATACTTTAGACACAAAAGTTCACAGTAGAATATATTTTTTGTAAGAAATTAGTTAAAAGTGATGATTAATTTATTGATTTACAAAAAAAAAAATAATACTCAGATGTTCTAATTACTATTTTTGTTGCTTTTACTTCTAAAATCTGGTAATTTCCGCATCTGTTCAACACAAATAACAAAAAAAATCATACGGGAGGGACGAGGAGTGTAAGCATTCACTGACGAATTAGAAAAAACATTGAAAAGCCAAACTTCATGGCATCATTATCATTATTTGCTAAGTTATTGAGTATATTCTTTATTGAGGTTTCTGTCAATTATGGATCTGTCTCTTAATTGGTTCACAAACTAATTTTTCCTTTTATTTTTTCTTTGCTGTTACTTTCATTTTCTCTTCAATTGTAGTCTTTATTAAAATTTCAAATTCTTTACAGATCGCCGCGATAAACATTTATTCCCATTCCAGTAGTTACCTCATTTCTTAAAAAATTACATATAACTTTGGTATACAGTGTGAGAAAACAGTATGAGAAAACCGATCAAAAAGGACACAGAGTATGTAGGCATGTTGAGTATGTTGTTAATGAACATCATACTCAACATGCCTACATACTCTGTGTTTTTTATAATGTTATAAAAAATTGCAAAATTACAAAAACAGGAAAAAAAAAAACTGAAGTATTTAGGGTCGGAGCCCCCTTCGGGGGGAGGGCCCTGTTGTATTTGCTCCGTTTCTTTCTTATTATTATTACGCCACTTTAAACCTTAATTTGACCCCCTAAACATGCTCAAAAACTCACCAAATTTG
>JAPZDZ010040313.1:0-11792 GCA_029783805.1 Acanthurus tennentii
ACTGCTGTTTGGACCATAGGCACAAACAACAGTCAGGATCCGTCCCCCCACCCGAAGGCGGAGGGAGGCTACCCTCTAGTGTACCGGGATAAACTCCAACATACAGGCTCCGAGCTGGGGGACAATAAGTATTGCCACCCCTGCCTGGCGCCTGTCACCAGTGGCAACTCCAGAGTGTAAGAGTCCAACCCCTCACGAGAAGACTGGTTACAGAGCCCTTACCATGCGTCGAGGTGAGGCTGACTAGCCCGAACTTCTCAACCTCACGCACTAGCTCAGGCTCCTTCCCCACCAGAGAGGTGACATTTCACGTTCCTAGAGCTAGCTTCTGCAGCCGAGGATCAGACCGCCAAGGTCCCCGCCTTCGGCTGCCACCCAACTCACACAGCACCCAACCCCTTTGGCCCCTCCTGCGGATGGTGAGCCCACGGGAAGCGGGTTAGGGTTAGGGAGCCTCACCCCCAGGCCTGGCTCCAGGGGGGGCCCCGGTGACCCGCGTCTGGGCAAGGGAAACGCAGAACCATTTATGTGACTCATCATAAGGGGTCTATTGAGCTACCCTTTGTCTGATCCCTCCCCTAGGACCTGTTTGCCATGGGTGACCCTACCAGGGGCATAAAGCCCCAGACAACTGAGCTCCTAGGATCATTGTGACACGCAAACCCCTCCACCACGATAAGGTGGTAGCCCAGGGAGGGGCTTTTTGGGGGTCATCAGCTCAAAATAATCCCAAGCCATGGAGCTTTTCTAACTAGAAGAAGCCATTGTTGTGTAAATTGAAGATTCAAACACGGAACGGGTTAGGAAACGATGTGTTGGTTTCATGTTTTGTGCACCAAAAGGGTTCAAACTGTTTCGTGACATAAGAAATGTTCGAAGCTTCGAACGTCATCAATCACGTGATCGGTGTCATTTGACACGGTCCGCTTCACAAAGGTGAAACAAGCTTCGAAGCTACTTCTAACTGATGTGTGTTCATGACAATTCTCTGGTGAGTGTGCTGTGTTTTCAGTGCTAGCTTAACTTTGTTAGCTTTGCTCATGTCTTGAACATGAATGATGAAAAAAAAACAATCGGAGAAACATAGTGTTGGAAAATGACAAAATGACAATAGTTGGAAAAAATGCTTCTCACTGTTGATTTTATGATGCCGATCTATAACACTGATAGCAGAAGAAAAAATAGTCTATTAAGTTGTATTTTCTTAAAAGCATGTGTATTTGTGTTATGATTATGTGAATAAGGATGAGAGATAATGAAACGAACCTAACACATGTTCACTGATGCTGCATGGGTTAAAGGATTAATATGGACTTTAACTGAGGTTAAATTATACACCATGCAGGTTGTTTTTTTTTATGGTTGACTTCTGAGTGGAGACAACAGCAACAAGGTGGTTTCAGCGTGCAAGAGGCAGTCCGGCCGCTGCTACAGCTTCAAGTGGAGCCACTCTGTGGATTTGGATACGAACTTCAAATGGATTCCAGATAAGATTTGACACAAGAAAAGACACGAGGAGAAAAAAAGGACCCTATTTGAATGAACTGAGACTGAATTAGTATAAAGGGAAACACAGTGACTGAAATTTTGACTTGACTAAACTGAACTTAGGAATTTTTTTTCGGGGGTGAGGGAATTCTAATTGTTGGGTGGAACTGAACAGGACAAGGAACTTTTTTGGGGGGAAATCCTACTGAACAGTAGAGGAGAATTTATTTTAATTAATTACTATAAGTACCCAGGTACAGTAATTTTCATTGGTTAACCAAGTCATTTTATTTCTTTATTTCTGTGTGATTACGGAGGTCTGGAAGAACAGAGGTACTATTGATTTTACTTGAATGTGGTTCACTATATTTGTTTTTTCCATTTTTTTCAAAGCAGAACTCAAAGGGTGAACCAGTGCTGAGAAAAAAACTTTTGTTTATTTTTATTTGTGAATAAATTCACCCAGTTGTTGCAAAGGATTTCAGTCTTGTTTTGCTTAATAATCCTCCATTTAGAACCTAATTTAGATACTGGTGTTGCACAGTTATACATGCACATAACCTCTCTCATTAGTGCAACATCATGGTACATTTGCTTTTAGCCTTTCATTTAACACGTACAACTGATTGTTCTATGTATCCAGTAAATTAGAAAAAAATATCCAATCTTTTTTTTCAAACACAGCCTAAAGATTTTACATATTGGCACTCTTAATACTAGTTTAGGTCAAATCACACATGAGGGCTCTTCACTGCAAAGAAGGCAAAGGGCTCCTGCTATTAATGTGCAGTGTCTAGTCCTCATATTTAAACTGAACTAAACTTCTCTTTGTCTTTATGTTGACTTTACCTTACTTTCTACAAATATTGCTGTAAGAAATGGTACAAAATACCAGGCATACAAGTTTTTATTTACTTTTGTACCACTTCATGTTTAGTTCTTTGTGAGATATCTGGTTTTGACAAAGAGTGTGTGTGTGTGTGTGTGTGTGTGGGGTGTGGGGGGGGGGGGTGGACCCAAATGCAATGCACTGTTAACAGGGATTTAATTGGTGATGGCCTTTATTTAATTGCGCAGGGAATTTATCACACAGCAAAAGCAGGTAAATATTAATAGTCAGAGTTCCTTCTCCAAAGCACAATTCATTATTTGGAGTTGAGGGTGAGCAGGTAGTTGAGAGTCTCTGATAAGACAACGGAACAATTAGGTGGAAGTCCCAAGACAGGCAGGTGAACTGACGATCTTTCCAAGTGAAACAGAACCACAGCCTCAGGCAGACAAAAATAGGGAAAAAACAGAGGCAAACTTGAGGTCAGGAACAAAGGGCAGAAGTGGTTACCAGGGCAGAGACGAGGAGGGACAGTCGAAAACGAGCTGAGTCAAAACCAGGAAGTCCGTTCAAAAAAAGTTTGCTGGAGAGTCTGGCATGAAAGCGTTGAACAATCTAGCAGAGAACAAAAGGAGAGTGAGGCCTATAAAGGATGGTGACAGGTGCAGGTGGTTGAGACTGATTGGCAGAGAGGATTGGCTTGGTGAGTGAGTGAGTGAGTGAGTGAGTGAGTGAGTGAGTGATGATGATGATTTAGGGTGACACAGAGAAACCAGAGATAACCAGTGATAAGAAAGTTTGGATCTCATAACAATGATTTATATCTGTGATGTAAGTAAACTTGTTATGCAAATGAAAATAATAAAAGTCATCTGGTTGTGATTCAAATAGCTACATGTTCAGGCAAAGAGCTACATGCAGCTTCAAAGCTATAGGCCAGGCATCCCTACTTTGAGACAACAGGTCATTACAAGTTTCAAATATCAGGTACTTATTTGTGTTGAGACAGTTAATGTAGGTAAAGCAGGTTTTTTCTGGGTGTTCTTGTTTGTTTGTTTGTTTTTTCCAGAAACTTAAGAGTGTCACCTGAATTATTAACATAAAGTTTACTTTGATCTTCTTACAGGGCAGATTCTGAACACTCCAAAGAGGTGGTGAGGCCCTATGACTGGACATTCACCACAGATTACAGAGGCACTTTGATAGGTGAATGTAAGCAGATAAAGGTGGGTAAATTTTGTCTTGGGAGAGGCACATGGTATCATCAGCACCCTTATTATCAATGTGTTAAAAAGATTCTGAAATATGAAGAGTAGTTGTGTGTTTTTGTCTGAAGGTGACTAAGACAGAAGAACGTATTAACACGGAAAAGCTGAAGGCTCGGGAGCAGATTATGTTCTTTGACGAGGTGGTGTTGTTTGAAGATGAACTGCATGACCATGGAGTCTCAATGATCAGTGTCAAAATCGTGAGTGCTATGTTTATGTTAAGATTTTACAGTCAACTTAGGGACCTTTTAAGGAAAGAAACAAGAGGAATTTATTGGCCTAAGTTTGTGTGTAATCAATGCCTAACATACTGAGACAACAGACCATTTTTTTTCAAATCTTAATTTATTCTGAGAAGTATAACTAAGAGCCCAGCCCTCTTTTGCAGTCAGCTCCTAGAACTATCCCGCAGGTGCATTCCAGGAATGAGAGACAGCTTAGCAAAGTGGTGAATTTGCTTACGAGCACCAATATCAGTAAATGAATGATAATGCAGTGCACCCTCACTGATTTCAAAACTTTCTTTTTACCCATGTCTTATATACTGTCATTAAACGGTGTCATGCAACAGTTTGATAAACATGTTGGTGTATGTCTTGTTGATAATGCAGAGAGTGATGCCTGCCAGTTTCTTCTTATTGCTGCGGTTCTTCCTACGAGTGGATGGTGTACTGATTAGAATAAATGATACACGACTGTATCATGAGGCAAGTTTGTATCCTCCAGCAAGGATGGAGTGCAGTCCAGTTCTTTAAAAACTAGCAGTTCATAGAATCTAAATGTCAATCCACAATAACTATAATAAAGACTCTAATGAGTGAGGAATTTTCTATGCTGTTTTTATTACAGGCCGGAAAAAATTACATGCTACGAGAGTTCAGCATGAGGGAAAGCAAAATAGCAGAACTGAAGGTGAGATACGGCACATCAAGCTATAAAGCACAGAACAAGAATTCCTGTAAGCGCTTAACATTGATTAAGGACAAAAAAATTAAAGACAACACATTAGCAATTGTACAGCAAAATTTATGACTAATCCCAGACAACTCAAGCAGGAATACAGTGCATATAACAATTGTCAATACACAAAGAGACAAAATTTGATGTTTTTTTTTGAGCTGTTGGATAGTTAGGAGGACTAGTGAGGACTATTCAGTATGAAGCCAAGATATATCAAACATCTGGCTTGGCTGAAGGCATCCAACTACTAGTCTTGTTTTAACAACTGAAGAGACAAATTTTGGCTGGTTTCACAAATAAATTCATCTGTTCATCATTACCATTGCACTACTATTGTGGTGATTACTGTGGCTTTAGGACACCATGTAAAAGAACAATAAGACAAGTCCCAACATGATGCCCTTAGGCACTCTACAAGTAAGAAGAGCACAATCACAGACTTTTTTAGGGAAGAATACAAAATTCAAGTTGGATAAATAGGAAGAAAACCATTCAAGTGCTGGGGAATACCCACTTCTTGATCTAAAAAATTGATAGTAATCAGTGGTACTGAAAACAGCAAATCCAGATGACCCAATTTGTCTGCTGGGATTTTATTATGCTCTTTTCATCTTCTTAGCGTCTTATGCCACAAAATCCTCTAATCTCTCATGCTTTCCATTTGTGCTCTGTATTGCGCATATAATTTGTTCGTTTTGAGTATATAACATGAGCCAAGGTATCCAAACACATTCAGTTCAGTCATCACCACTTAAATCTTGGGCACAGACTTAAACGTCTTGAGGTTAAGAATGGAGGAGCAATTTATGAACACAACAACAGTTGACAAATATGTCAAAAATAAACTACGATGTGCATGAATGGAGCAGACTGGTTAAGATTAGGAGCAGGTTGGCACTTGGTGCTAGAAAGTTCTTGTTTTTGTACCATGTGCTCAAAAAAGTTTGTGTATGACAGTAGCTGTAAAAAGTGCTCCCTATTTTTGTTTTTGCACAGCCTTTTTAGGGCCGGACCACTGACGGTACAGCCCCTCAGACTACTTTTACATTCAAGTAAATGTGGTAGACTTGTATATCATACCCCGATCTACAAAACAGTCTCTTGTGACCTAAACTCAACAGGAAATCGGCCATTTTGGGTTGAATGTCAATTTTTGCAAATTTGCATATTTTAACCAATTCCTCCTACAGATTTAATCAGATCAACTAGAAATTTGGTTTATATACTTTAAAGACTTTTATGGTGAAAAGTGATCAAAAACTTTTGTGTTCAATTAACAGTGTGACAATCGCATGGTAGCCATTTTGAGCAATTCGCCATAAAGCAAAAAAATGTTTGTACGTGTTTGTTAAATGTTTGTTTATACATTGTTTGATATGCAGCAAACTTCACATGCTTGTAAAGAGTCCTATTCTGTTCACATCTACACGTCAATATTCTGTCAAAGTACCAGAAACAGTTAATGACATGTTTTATGATTTCATATTTTTCTACTAGCAGGTTGATTGGATCCAACTCAAATTGGCTTAGATAAGCTTAACTTCTTGATGATGATGTGATGCAACTGCTGTTCATTTTCATGAAACGGTGTTATCATGGCATTGCAGTGAAGTTTGATGTTTCACTAAGATAAATGATGTTGTTTTTGAGGGTCAAGGGATGTGCCTAAACTAACAGAACTTGACACACATGGCAAACCTATACATATGAAATGGTCATCAAAAATGGCTCACAAATGGCTTAATTGCTATATGGCTCCCTCTTCAACTTTTTAACAAAGCAGCCCTCCCAGCATAACTTACCTACATGTACAAAATCTGGTAGGCTCAAGTGTCATGTTAAGACTCTTAAGCAATGACCCCAATCCAACAGGAAATCAGCCATTTTGAAATAAGTGAACATTTCTCAATTGTTTTCATGTTGTACTTTCTAGCCTTACCTGAATTTCTGAGACTCAAATACAAATATGCCAAATGTTGTTTTAAGTGTCACTAGTTTTTCAGCGCATCTCGCCTTTGGGGTCAGACAGTAGACATAATTTTCCTTCTGCATTTGGTTCCTTTCACATACACAGTTTTGAACTAAAGACTTTCACTTCGTAATGCATGTCCACAATCAGCTGTTTACATCCCTGCACTTTCATATTTAGGGTGTTGAGATGCTCAGTTATGTCACACATGAAAGCTATGTAGTACAACCAGTTTCCATACTTGGAGGGCTCTAACTTTAACAGTTGTTAAACTGGCAATGTACTTGCAAGTCTCATAAAATCTGTGAAACACTTTACTATGGCTAGGCAGGCCGAACTTTAGTGATAACCTTAACTGAAATAGGGGCCCAGATCAAAATTTGAAGAGGACTAGATTTGTCCTGCAAGCCTTCAGTTTGATGTGTCATAAAAGAAGCACATTAAGGTAAAAACATGTCATTTTCTGCTGCCTCTAGGTAGCACTGTGATTCTGACTGAATAATGGCATTTAGATGTTGCCATGCTGGGGCTCCTGGTAAACTTTAAATTTGTCAAATACCAAACAATATATGTTAATGTAACAACAATTTCCTGTTTAATTTTAAATCTCACCACTAAATTGCTGCCATGCCACAGACACGTTTGTCATTAGAAAACAAGAGGAATTTGAAACTCTTGCCATGATTGTTTTATATGTTTTAATAAACTGTCTTTATTCATTTAAATTTACCTATAAACAAATACATTTTCAAGAATTATTCCTGCATTTGCATTGGCTCATAAAGTACTGTTGTGTCAGGATTTCAAAATTGTCATTTAAAATGTAAGTTAAGAACTAGATTTAATAGAAATGTTAGCTTAATGTACATCACAACCTCTGAGATGTTAAATGGGTCTATAGATGCACTATTTTTATATTTGTATGTTTCTCTCTCTTGCAGAATGTTCCTGCTGCACTGTACACTGATCCTAATGAGATTGCCCAGCACTTAACCCTAAAGCTGACAGAGTGTGAGAAGCTCGAGCTTCCTATAATACAGCCTCAGACAGCTGTCAATGAAGTTCTTTAGTGACCAGTATAACATACAGTACAAGTTGACATGTTGCATGATGAAAACTCGGAATAATAATCTTTAACCACAACCTTAGTCATACAGCATCATAACCACAGACCCCCTCTTTCAAATATCTATACAGGAAAGATTTTTATACCAGTATGAAGTTTTCTTAAAACCTTAGTCTGATTTTAAAACATGAATATGATGTTCACAGTGTAAAATCACAAAAACTCTAACCCCAAAACTTAAACAGAAATACTGCTGTCTAGCTTTTGACTTTGTTCATATTGAGCTTATTTTGTTAAATTATACATTTTTCATTCAAGATGATCAGCCTTTTGACATAAGGTTTGACAGGTTTGTTCCCCCATTGTTTATCATATTAACATACTGATAAGCACTGTTTTTTCTGAAATTAGTCATTAAGAACTTCTGCAAATTTATCTACTCTTTTTTCTATGGTGACCTATGGAAGGCGGAAAAAAATGTTTTACATGCTTTCAGAATCTATGCATGTCTGCAACATGACCAAATAAAATTGTTTACGCAAATCCACTGATTTTTAATGGTGCACTAGAAATTGGGGATAAAACAAAATAGTAGTATACAATCCTAATCCTAGAAAAGTTGGGCCATTTAGCAAAACATAGATTAAATAGTGTGATAATTTGCTTATCCTTTTTTAAAATACACTCATTTTGTAACAGTACAATGACAGTATAATGTTTAATATTTTACCCCATAAACGTAATGGATCTTGGCAAATACCAGTTTATGTCAGCATATTTCAAATATGATGCCAGCAACACATTACAAACAAGCAGTACTTGATTTGGCAAGTTGTAGAATAAAAACCCTTGTTTGGAACATTTTACAAATAAATTAACTAGTTGGAATGATTGGGTATGAAAGGGGCATTCTTAAATAATGCCCCTTTCCTTGCTTGTGTTCAACTCACAAGCAAGGATTGGGTTTGGGGGCAGATTCGGGCAGCTTGTAGTTCAGGGGGTAGGTTGTCTACTAATCGAAAGGTCAGTGGTTTAACCCGCAGCTCTTCTAGTCTAGGAAAGTGTGAATGTGTGTGTATGAGTATGTGTATGTTTCTGGTGGGTGGGTTGATACTTTATAGAGAAGCTACCTGCCATTGGTGTGAGAATGAGTGCATGAATGGGTGAACGTGACCTGTGTTGTAAAAGCACTTTGAGTAATCAGAAGATTAGAAAAGTGCCATATAAGTACTTACAAGTATTTACCACTCCATTTAGTTTTGGTTGACCATCTTGTGATTGTTGTATTAATGATATTTCTTGGCTTAGGAATACTTCATAAAGCCATTGTTGTTAAACTCAGTCTGTTTGTAATTTGCTGTTTTTTCATTGACACCACCACCACTTCTTATGGAATTGTAGTTTATGACAGAAATAATAAATAAAATATAGAATTATTCATCATCAAGATCATCTTGAGAGTGTGTACTACCACAAACAACTAGAAGAATAAAATTCAAAACATCAGTGAGCAACACTGTTTGGTGACATTCTCCTTTACTGAAG
This sequence comes from Acanthurus tennentii, assembly GCA_029783805.1. Lineage (NCBI taxonomy): Eukaryota > Metazoa > Chordata > Actinopteri > Acanthuriformes > Acanthuridae > Acanthurus > Acanthurus tennentii. The sequence continues at coordinate 9,126 of JAPZDZ010040313.1, forward strand.
TACCATGACGACAACACTGTCATTTATTGTGACTCAGTCTAACAAACACTTTCACGAAAACACTCTAATTGTCTTGAAAAATGGGGAAAAAAAACTTATTTAATGTGAAATAGAGCACTTGCATTTTCTTACAGTCTTTCATCGCATCGTTTATTTTGGTGGTTGTATCACACGCTATCACTAGAGGGCAAGGACCCTTTTGTAATTGTACTGTTTCTTTCTTTATTTTGTAGTTGTTGATGCTGTTTTTATCTATTCATCATTCTGCAAACATTGAATAAAAAGTACCAAACCATACTGGAGATCCAGAGACTTAGGACCATGGAGTACGGCACTGTTGGAGGATCTCAGGCAGTGGTCAGGCTCACTGGGACTTAACAGATCACAAATGTATGTGGGAACCTGACCATCCAAGCAATGAAATCTTAAAATTGACCTGTGAAGGAAAGCGAGGACTGGTGAAATGTGGTCACTTCTCCAAGTGCCTGTTAAAAACCTTGCTGCAGAATTTTGTATCGATTGTTCTTCTCAGTCTAATGGAGAGAGGAAAGACCCGATTTTAGTGAGCTGTTAATCGTTGGGTATGAAAAAAAGGGGCAAATGGTCAAATGGAGGTGATGAAGATTGTCTTCATATGAATCTAGCAGAATGCACAGCCAGGTCACACCCTTTGCGCACTGCACACAGAAAAGGTATTTTGTTGCAGCAGCTACATCCAAATGAGAAATGACAAGAAAAAACACACAATATATCCATTCCTGTAAAAAGGCACAATTAACACATACCTGAAAAACACAAGTACTCATTAAAACACTTTCAAAAATACCTGAGGGAAACACCATAAAAAAATTGATTGGCTGACGTACTGTGGTAAGCGTATTCTGTCACTTCCTGTTGCTGTGTTGTTGACTGAATTTTTCGCAGCTCTATTGTAGCTTGCTAAATTCTGTTCACTCTTCAGTTCTGCGGCTAATTACCCGTTTTCAATCTAATCCTACATTAGTACTGCCTACACACTTGATGCGACTCCTCTTCAAGCAGCTTTACTGTTAATCACACAGTTGTTTACACTCTCTCCAGTTTTGCTAGTTAGCTTTTGCCTAGTAACTAGCGATGGCTTCTCCTCCCCCCTCTCGCTCTCCTGCTCTTTCCTGCTTGGTGTGCCACACGCCTCCTTTAGCGATACTGTTAAATGTAACAAGTGTAGTTTATTTATAGTGTTGGAGGCGAGGCTTAGCGAAGTAGAAGCGCGGCTCCGCACCACGGAAAGCACAGCTACAGTGGCCAGGCCAGGCCCCCATAGCCGGTGTGGACCGACCTATTGTAGCTCCTGCTAGCTGTCCCACTGGAGCTCCCGAGCAGCCGAGGCTGAGTGACTGTTCGAAGGAAGCATAGTCCTAAGACAAAGCCTACCACGGTTCAACACCAGCCCCTTCGCGTTTCTAACAGATTCTCCCCATTCAGCGACACACCCGCTGAGAAGCAAACTCTGGTCATTGGCATTGGCATTGAAAAGATTGTTATTCACGTCGGTGGTAATGGTATCCGATTACGACAATCGGAGGTCACCAAAATTAATATTGAGCAGTGTGTACATATGCCAAAACTACGTCGGACTCCGTAGTTTTCTCTGGGCCCCTTCCTAATGTGACCAGTGATGACACGTTTAGCTGCATGTCGTCATTCAACCGCTGGCTGTGGTGCCCAGAAAATGACGTAGGCTTTGTAGATAATTGGCAGGCGTTCTGGGGTAGACCTGATCTTGTTAGGAGAGATGGCATTCATCCCACTTGAGTAGCTCTCATTTCAAGGAATCCTGACAAGTTTATTAGTCGACCGTGGCAAGCCAGAGTTGGGACCAGGAAGCAGAATTGTAGTCTTACACGCCTCTCTGCGCTTCCATTAGAGCAGCTACCCACCCACAAGCCCATAGAAACGTCTGCCCCCTGTTCTAAACGATCTATGTCGAGAAATAAAAGAAAAGGAGCAGGGGCGTTGCTAGGCCTGCAGCTTTACAGGGGCACAAAATGATTTCCTTAAAGATCTGACGCAGTGCACGAGCAAAAAAAAAAACTTAACTTACCTCTATCCATCTCATTCCCATTTCTCCTCCGCTCTGCTACTTCTCTACCATGACGGCAGCCTGCAGGCTCGCTGTCCGCTGACAGGTGTACCCCACACACAGTGACAGCGTAGCAATAGCAGCGCTTGTATTTAAATTTTGCTCACTTTGGCAAAATAGCCTTAAGACATATAAGAATGCCCTTTGCATTGCTTGAGCAGCCTATTACTCATCATTAATAGAGGATAACAAAAACAATACGAGGTTTACTTTTTCGCACTGTAGCCAGGGTGACAAAGAGTCATAACACTATTGAACCTTGTATGCCTTTATCACTCAACAGTAATCACTTTCTGAACTTCTTTAACAATAAAATCACATTTATAAGAGACAAATTCTTTCACCTTATGCCCTCCACTGGCATTGATTTATTCCCTAACTTGGAAACCTCAAAAGTAGCTGTGAAACGAGATGTATAATTTAGCTGCTTTTCTCCCATTGACCTTCGACAATTAACTACTACAATTTCTTCTTCCAAACCATCCACCTGTCTCCTAGATCCTGTCCCAACTAGACTGCTTAAAGAGAGTTTGCCCTTAGTTGAT
>JAPZDZ010040386.1:0-11782 GCA_029783805.1 Acanthurus tennentii
CTAAAGGACAACACCCACCCCAGCCACAGCCTGTTCACCCTGCTACCGTCAGGCAAAAGATACAGAAGTATCCGCTGTTGTACCACCAGACTACAGAGCAGCTTCTTCCCTCAGGCTGTGAGACTGCTTAATGCACCATCTGCACTCCTACATGTCCAATATTTATATCTTTTTTAAACAATCAATTAATCAATCAAGAGGAAACCAAATTTTAATTTCATTATACAACTTGCTGAACTTCAAGGATTTATTTATTTATTTAGTCATTTATTCATTCATTTATTCAGCTGGACAGGGACACCGCACAATGAATGTACTGTGTCAGACAGCTCTCAGCTATTTCCCCCTTAAATCAAATCATTTAGAAAGCAAACATTTCCATATTTTGTCTTATCTATTTGTACAATATATTTTCGCCTGCACAGTCAAAAGCTTACACACATGCATGCATGCATGCAGGCACAGACGCACACACCTAAAAATTAAATTGAGAAAATGTGGTAATTAATGGTTGAAGGACTGTTTTTCTTTCAGCCGCTTGTTGATGTTAAATTCAAACAAAGACAGGCAATTCAGCGGTGAGGGGATGGAGCTCTTGGTTCAGGGTTCATGTTATAGATAATTATTATTTAATCCTTGTTTTTCTGATCAAATAAATACGCTGACACAACCACAGAAGTTGCTCCAGCTGTCAGCGACCGATCTATGAAAGATGATCCGACAGTTGTGATCCTGTCCTGTCCATTGAGAATAATTTGCCATTATGATTACAATTGTCCATTTATAAGTGTATGCTTTATAAGTGTGTTTTAAGATGTCTTGAAAAAATTCTGTGGGCCATTTCTCAATGTAGTGACTGAGCTCTGAAAACATTTTTCAACAACTTGCAAGTGTCAGCAAAGTATGGGATGAAAATGTTGGATAAATCTGAGGGCTGTGTGACCTTTCTCTTTGGCAACAGTCAAGAGGCAAAAAGAACCTCTATTTATTGCACATTTATTTACTCAACCCCTCCCTGAGCTACTACCTCATTATGGTGGAGGGGTTTGCGTGTCCCAATGATCTTAGGAGCTCAGTTGTCAGGGGCTTTATGACCCTGGTAGGGTCACCCATGGCAAACAGGTCCTAGGGGAGGGACCAGACAAAGTGTAGCTCGCCAGACCCCTAATGATGAGTACTATAAATGGTTTAGAGTTTCCCTTGCCCGGATGGAGGTCACCAGGGAACCCCCCCTGGAGCCAGGCCTGGGGGTTGGGCTTGATGGTGAGCACCTGATGGCTGGGCCTGCTTCCATGGGGCCCAGTCAGGTGCTGTGTGAGTTGGGAAGCCGAAGGTGGGGACCTTGGAGGTCTGATCCTCGGCTGCAGAAGCTGGGGAAGAAGGAAAAGGGACGTAGAATGTCACCTCTCTGGTGGGGAAGGAGCCTGAGCTGGTGTGCAAGGTTGAGAAGTTCGGGCTAGATATAGTTGGCCTCACCTCAACGCATAGCAAGGGATCCGGAACCAGTCTTCTTGAGAGGGGTTGGACTCTCTTCCACTCTGGAGTTGCCACTAGTGAGAGGCGTCGGTCAGGAGTGGCAATACTTATTGCCCCCCGGCTTGGTGCCTGTATGTTGGAGTTTACCCTGGTAGAAGAGAAGATAGCCTCTCTCCGTCTTTGGGTGGGGGGATGGATCCTGACTATTGTTTGGGCCTACGGTCCAAACAGCAGAGAGGAAGTGCTGGAGAGTGCTCCTTCTTGGGATTCCCTCGTTCTGCTGGGGGACTACAACACTCATGTTGGCAACGAAAGTGAGACCTGGAGGGGAGTGATTGGGAGGAATGGCCCCCCCAATCTTAACCCGAGTGGTGTTTTGTTATTGGACTTCTGTGCCCAACACAGATTGTCCATAAAGAACACCATGTTCAAGCATAAGGGTGTCCATATGTGCACTTGGCACCAGGACACCCTAGGCCACAGTTCGAAGATCGACTTTGTAGTTGTGTCGCCGGACTTGTGGCCGCATATCTTGGACACTCGGGTGAAGAGAGGGGCGGAGCTCTAAACCGATCACCTCCTGGTGGTGAGTTGGCTCCAATAGTGGGGGAGGATGCTGGTCAGATCTGGCAGACCTAAACGTATCGTGAGGGTCTGCTGGGAACGTCTGGCAGAGTCTCCCATCAGAAAGAGCTTCAACTCCCACCTCCAGGTGAGCTTCGACCATGTCCCGGGGGAGGCGGGGGACATTGAGTCCAAGTGGGCCATGTTCCATGCCTCCGTTGTTGAGATGGCTGATTGGTGTTGTGGCCGTAAGGTGGTCGGTGCCTGTCATGGTGACCATACCCGAGCCTATTGGTGGACACCAGCAGTGAGGGATGCCATGAAGCTGAAGAAGGAGTCCTATCAGGCCTTTTTGGCCTGTGGGACCACTGAGGCAGCAGACAGGTACCGACAGGCCAAGCAGAGTGCAGCTGCGAAGATCACTGAGGCAAAAACCTGGGCATGTGAGAAGTTCGGTGAGGCCATGGAGAACGACTTCCAGGCGGCTTTGAAGAGATTCTGGACCACCATCCAGTGTCTCGGGAGGGGGAAGCAGTGCACTGTAAACACTCTGTTGGTGGGGACGGCGGCTGCTGACCTGGATTCATCACGTGGATCGGTGGAAGGAATATTTCAAAGACCTCCTCAATCCCACCGACATGCCTTCCTGTGAGGAAGCAGGGACTGGGGACACGGGAATGGGCTCTCCTATCTCCAAAGCTGAGGTTGCGAAGGTGGTCAAAAAGCCCCTCGGTGACAGGGCCCCGGAGTTGGGTAATCCCCCGATGCAGGCCGTCTGTTCCATGTGCAACCGGTGCCAGAACTCAGTTCACATTGCTGGCAGTCGGTCGAACTCGTTTCCAATGAGGGTTTGCTTCGCCAGGGCTGCCTTTTGTCACCGATTCTATTCATAACTTTTATGGACAAAATTTCTAGCCGCAGCCAGGGTGTTGGAGGGGGTCCTGTTAGGTGATCTCAGGATTGGGTCATTGTTTTTTTATTCAGATGATGTGGACCTGATGGCTTTATCAGGCCGTGACCTCTCAGGCCTTCAACTCCCACTGGATTGGTTTGCAGCCGAATGTGAAGCAGTCAGGATGAGAATCAGCACCTCCAAATCTGAGTCCATGGTTCTCAGCCGGAAAAGGGTGGAGTGCCCTCTCGGGGATGGGATCCTGCCCCAAGTGGAAGAGTTCAAGTACTTCAGCATCTTGTTCACAAGTGAGGGAAGGCTGGAGAGGGAGATTGACAGGTGGATCAGTGTGGCATCTGCAGTAATGTGGACTCTGCACAGATCCGCTGTGGTGAAGAGGGAGCTGAGCCAAAAGGCAAAGCACTATATTTACCGGTCGATCTTCGTTCCTACCCTCACCTATGGTCATGAGCTTTGGGTAGTGACCGAACAAGATTGCTGGTACAAGCAGCTGAAATGAGCTTCCTCTGTAAGGTGGCTGGGCTCTCCCTTAGAGATAGCATGAGAAGCTCAGTCATCCAGCAGGGGGTTGGAGTAGAGCCTTCATCTAACTAGGATGCCTCCCTGGTGAGGTGTTCAGGGCAAGTCCCACCGGTAGGAGACCCTGGGGCAGACCCAGGACACGCTGGAGAGACTATGTCTCTCAGCTGGCTTGGGAACGTCTCGGGATCCCCCAGAAACAGCTGGACGAAGTAGCAGGGGTGAGGGAAGGCTGGGCTTCCCTGCTTAGGCTGCTGCCCCTGCGACCCGACCCCAGATAAGCACTAGAGGATGGATGGATGGATGGATGGTTTCAGCATGGTATAAGAAAAACTTGACTTTACTTGTGAAAATAATGACCATGTCAACCTATACTGGGGCAGCTAGAGCTCAAGGGGTAGAGCAGGTTGTCTAATTGAAGGGTTGGTGGTGCATTCCCTGGATCCTACAGTCTTCATATCAAAGTGTCCTTGGACAAGATACTGGACCCCAAACTGCTCCCGATGGCTGTGCCTGTGCCACGTGAATGTGTGTATGAGTTTCTGATGAGCGGGTTGGCATTTTGTAGATCAGCCAACTGGTATTAGTGTGTGAATGTGTTCATGAATGGGTGAATGCAGACATGTATTATAAAACCGCTTTAAGTGATCAAAAGATTAGAAAGCTCTAAGTTTCATTTGCTATACTTAGTGAGTGGTGTTATTTGTAACGCTGAACTAAGATGACAAACATGGCAAACATTACCTTACAAATATCAACACAAACATTTTAACTGTAAGCACTGTAGAACGCTAATGTTAGTAATCAGTTTATAGCATAGCTGTGCAACTTAGAGGTTTGTTGTCATAGATTAGTGCAGCTGGAGGCAGAGCAGATCATCTCATTATCAGAAGGTCTGTGGCAGAATTCCTGACCCTTCCAGTCTGCAGTTTAAGTGTCCTTGGGTAAGATGCTTAACCCTACATTGCTAAATGTGTGCATACCAGTTCCTGATGGTTGGCACAGATCAGAGCAGCCACTGGCCATCATTGTATGAGAATGTGTGAATGCTGACATGCGTTTTGAAGCACTTTTGAGAAGTCAAACATTAGAAAAGCACTGTATAAATGCCGTACATTTACTTTTGCTTCCATTATTTAAGCTTGGCAGTCTTACAGAGGTGCCCCTGAGACTCTTAAATCTTTGTTGATATGCTGTGGCCTGAAAAAAGCCAAATAAGAAGATAGTCTCCTCTCACCTCCAGTCATCTTTAGAGAGATTAGAGAGGATGTTCATTTCATGATCATCCTGTAGAAGACGATAAGCAGCACTGACATGGTGGTTCTCCAGAACAGCACGGTCATTGTACAACATTGCTGTGTCTGATCTGCAAATCCAACAGTTTCATTCATCGTAAGAGATTTTAAATGGGAATCATAATAACAATAGTTATATCAAAAATAAGTGCAGTGATGTTACTGACACAAATGATGATGGGTAGACAATACCTGGTGTGAATATGGAAGTTATTGGTGGTCCCTGTGTGTTCGTAGTCATGGATGGCAGCTGCAAAAATTATGGCAAAGATCTCCAACTCAGTCAGCCAGTGCTGAGGAAGAGACAGAGATTGAAAAAAATGTGAAAAGAAATGTAGATCATGAAATGTGAACAAAAAACAACTCAAAGGATAAAACGTAGCCAAGAAAAGGTTCACTCCCTAATCAAAGGTTATGTGATATAGAGTATTTGCTGAAATCTCATTTAGGTATAGCCCAACTGGCATTTTGGTGTTTACTGAACCTATATTGTGGATCAAGGTGTGAGTCACTTTTAAAATTTGTTTTGATTTGCAAAGCAAAAGCGTTAATATTCTAACATCAGAGAAGTTACACTTCAGGACCCGTTTTACACAAAATGGGTGTAAAAATGTTCTATAACACTTCCCTATAACTAGCTGAATCGTGTTAAATTACAACAAAGACAAAAGTTTTTTCAACTCTTATAAAATGATTGGTTGAGGTCTTTAAATGAAAGTCTTCAACTCTTATGACAACACACAACCTGCAGATTGATAGATAGATGGATTCTTTATTGTCATTCCATATCCTTTCCAGTGCAAATTTCAGTTATTTTTTCATGGACTTAACTACTTTTTTGTGTTGTTTTTTATTTGCTTATGACAGCAATCTAAATAGGAAGAACACATCACAAATAGATCATTGTTAAAAGTAGTGTACCACACTGTACATTTTAGTCTCTATATAAAAATCCTGAGAGGTGTACATCATTACCCACCACTTCCCAAAACTGCAAAGTTATTTAAGTAGGATCATATTTTATTAACTAAATCACAGGCAGATCCAGAGTTCTGCCTTCTTCACCTCTTTTGATATCTCCATTGATGCCATATGCGGACTGGCTCCACATAACCCCAAGTCTTCAAGCAGATGTGTGAGCATATGTTGACTGACCAGGTCAGCATATTTCACCCTCTTCCTTTCAAAGGCTGTCTCTAAACCCTCTTCCCATGACACTATGATTCAATTGTGTGGAACTTACAGTGTTACTCTAAGGGACTCAGCGAGGAATTATACATGTGTGTATTTATATATATATGTATATATTTATACACATACACAAATGTGTTTATATATTCATATGTGTATATATATGAGAGTGTGTGTATACACAATTTTTATTTGTGCTCGCCAATCAAAACCTAAAACCTAATCCTATAAGGGTCTGATCACATGTCCAGGACAAAACCATGCAAAATACAGCTACTGACTAGTGTCAAACCATAAACAACTCAGTGTTTTAGGGGAGGTCCAGGACGATTACTGCAGGGGCACATTTGTAGCCTGGCCCTTTATTACTGTTATGTGCAACTCCTGAACATGAAAATTGAGGTGCATTATCCACTTCCTGGAACAACTTTTGGTACAAAAAATTGGCCCATAGAGTTGAATTTTCACAGGGTTACCAGCATAATATTGATTGTCACATCAATAAGTAAAACACTGAAACCACAGGTGTTTTTTCTATTTGTCATTGCATTTATTTGTATAACACTAAAAATATATGTCATCTGTCAGACCTATCAGTAGACTTTAGAAATCGCTTCATGTTAGCATACAAGCAGCTTTTTCTTTTTAAGGTCATATGGAGGGAGCCACGGGGATTATTGTTTTAGCATGGATCCTTAGTGATGCACTTCTTTGTATTATGTTTGCTGGATATGCCCAAGGATTAGTCAGGAAGACTGCACTTTTCTCCAGTGTACTTGCCACAATAAATGTGCATTTTTTTCCTGTTTTGTGTTTAACGATCTTTTTTTTTTTTTCAAAGATACATGTAACCGGATAAAATCAGTAACAAAAAAATACATGCATTCATTCAAAAAAGTTTTCAGCTATTTTTACTAACAAACAAATCTTTATTTATCTTTATTTATATATGTGCATATATAAATATGTAGCAAATTATTAGCAATGATTCAAGAATGTTAATATACCAAAGTTTGCTGATACTTTTTATTGGCAGCTACAAAAGACTCGCACTAGTGCTACAACTATCCCTACAACGTCCCTACAAAGTTAAGCACAGAAAACTTTTGAGTTTAGCAAAGGAAAAATCTGTATACATTTACAAAAGTAGCAATTGCTTTGTACCCCAACTGGGACCCATTTTACAAAGGAGGATCAACGAACTATGAGTTGATTTACCCATAGTTTTAAAAATCAGAATTTCTGGTTTCAAAACAGCTAATTTTAGTTTGTTCAGTTAACACTTACTTTACTCTGAGTTAAGTGCATGCAACAATAAAAAGCCCACATTAATGGAGCCCTGATTCACTGTGGCAACAGTTTAAAAAAGGTCAGCCTACTTTACCCCTCTGGAATTAGGAATACTCAAATATACATACAGCAAGTATCAACAAGTTTCATTCAGTCAAAAAAGATATAATTGGTGGGGAAAAAATTACTGCTCCAGTCAATGCATAAATTTGAAGGTCTATTAATTTAATATTTAATAACACTTATAGTATAGGTGACAACTTTTTGAATGGTATTGAACCTAAACTTTATTTTCATCAAGCAAAATTCTGCACATGAAAGGTGGAACTTAGATCAGCTTTAAATTAAATTTAAAATTCAAACAGGCTTAGGTGTAACAGGCTCATGGTGGCACCTCACTTTAATCATATTTGACATATTATCCAAAGTAAAGAGGCCTATCATTGGCCAGGGAACACTGCAAAAATGTGTAAAACGCATTTCAGAGCGAGTCACACTTTCCTGACACCTCTACATACAGTGGCCTTATTAAAATGCTCCACACCGCAATTTACAGAAAATTCTCATTTCCTAAAAAAACATAGGGCAACGGAAAATATCTGTTTGGACGTAAAGCACGGTGATGATGTTAGGATGGATAAGATTATGCAAATAGGCTATATAATACATTGTGAAAAAAAATCAGCAGCACTAAATTATTAGGGCCCAAGCACCGAAGGCGGTGCGAGGCCCTATTGTTTTTGTTTTGTTTCTTTTTTATTATTATTAGGGCCTGAGCCCCGAAGGGGGTGCAAGGCCCTATGTAATTGTATTGTTTTTTTCCCTTCTTCTTCTTATTATTATTACACCACTCTATAGCTTAATTTGACCCCCTAAACATGCTCAAAAACTCACCAAATTTGGCACGCACATCAGGATTGGCTAAAAATTTCATAAAATTGAAAAACTGACCCCCTCAGTTCAAAAATGTGCTCTGTAGCACAGAAACATGCCACTGCAGCACAGAAAATGGTGACTGCGGCCCACAGAAATGTCATAGAGAGACGGGACAAAATCCTAGTTGTAGTACTCATCAAGACCTACAAATCACATGATGACACCCCTAGGCCAAAATCAACAGGCCTTCGGATATTTGCATTTGAAAATACTAAAAAATTCACTCAGAACAAACATTATCTTCTCCAAAAGCATAAATGGTAGCACCTTCAAAAGCTAAGAGATGACAGAGGACACAGTGCTGAACAAAAGTTAATCACCATTTAAATTTTTTTTCGAATTGTTTGGATTTTATTAGCCCTCAAAGTTGCACTGGCACCTGCTCTTTCTCTGTGTCCTCCCATTCAAGTCAATGGGGAAAAAAGGCACTTCTGTCAAATTCAGGCTCCCACAGTCTAAAGTATAAGTCTGACGGCTTTCAAACATGTGCCAATGGAAAGAGGACGAAAAAACCTTCTAGAATATGATATTTTGTGTAAGATTTGATACAGTTTGTGGTACTTTTCAGGGGGTTTTCTAAAGGTATTCCTCCTCTGTGCTTTCTGTCTGCCTGCCCTCCCTCCCCCCTCTCCTACACACACACACACACACACAGTCCCCTCCCTTGCTCCTGCTGCAGAGCTCTGCTCTGGTCATGTGACACAGGCCAGCATACACACATTATCAATCTTGTAAGGCATAACTCAAAAACAGTACGAGATAGCAAATATAACTATGTTTGATTGGTCTACATCCACACAGTTGTGGGTCTGCTTGGCCTGTCAGTTGAAACGAACCATCATTTATCTGCGTCTGGCTGCAGTTTATTCTTAAAGACTATCCCCACAGCTGCCAGCATATGTGTTAATCAAACTCTGATTAGGGCACTTGAGCTCAAATGTATGTGGATCTGCCATTTAAAAGGAATGGACATTCAGTGCCTGTCTACAAATACTTATCAAGCTTACCCACCTGACAATACACATCAGTGACACTTTGATTAGCTCATGTGGGTTATGCTTCTGTCATTTTGAAAATTAAATCTCACACCAGTATCAAACATGTTGTCCCTTTTCAAGGAACCTCAACGAATCTCAATGAACATTCATTTGGGTGTCACTGGTGTGAGCAACATAAAGACATCTCACCCTGTGTAAACTTTTTATACCCACAGTTGACGTATATGTCTATCACACTTTTAACCAGGCTTCATGGATCATGCTAGAGACTCACGCATTACACTTTTAAAAAGAAGTACTTTAAAAAATGACCTTCAAAGCTATTTTGTTTTCAGTTATTTTCTCAGCATTTTTCCAAACTCAGCTGAATGAGCTGCAGGGCTAGATCACATCAACACATTTCAAGTACAAGTCCACGAGAGGAACAAATACAATTACATATACCTTATTTTGTGTAAGATTTGATCAAGTCTGTGGAACTTTTCAGGAGGTTTTCTAAAGTGTTTTCCTTATTTCTGTGCTCTCCTCTGCTCTGTCCACTGTGCCGGTCATGTGACGTTCATGTGAAAAAGCTGCTGAGAGCAGCATCCTGCTGACTGTGTACAGGCACAGTAGGGAGGAATGACAGGTAGACATCACAGGTTACAGTGGTGGAGGCGTTTGTGCTAGGAAATACATAAGGGAGCATTGCTTTTTTCTTTTATATGTTACCATTTTGAATCAGTGTCAGGCAATGGTTTAATAGAGTGCACTTTGATTTAGCACATGATTAACTGGATTCACTGACTGATTTCCACTTTCAAGCAGTGAGTGCAGATATGTTCTGGCCTGCCTGCATGAGACAAAGAAGGCACGTACTGTGCTTGGGTCGCGGTGTGGACCAAGCTCAAGCAGTCAGCCGTGTCCGGAGTGTGTTGGCGCCGGCTCCGAGGGCCTGTCCAACACTGCTTGCAGCCTTAATCAGGGCCCGAACACCTAGTGGTGCAAGGCCCTATGGTGATTGATCTGTTTTTTCTTTTTCTTCTTCTTCTTATTAGAGCCTGAGCCCTACCGGGGAAGGGCTCCATTGTTATTGCTTCATTTTTTAGAGCCCGAGCCCTACCGGGAAAGGACTCTATTGTTATTGCTTCGCTTTTTCTTATTATTATTATTATGCCACTTTAACGCTTAATTTGGCCCCCTGAACACGCTCAAAAACAACAGGTTTGGGTTTCGGCTGAAATCTCCATTGATTTTCCTGTAGATTTCTCTGTAAGCCTGCACTTAAGTCTGATCACCACACAGCTGCCAGTATTCATGTCCATCAAACTTTGACCTGGTAACTGGCACATCCTGTGTTTCAAAATAAAAGAACTGAACTCTTTCAAAATAAAAGCTATCTATTTTTCAAAAATGACTCCAAATACCTTAAAAATGGGTTAATTTTCTATAAATCAATGTCTTGTGACTCATTTAAAATTTTGTGTGAATTCTGTAACTAACTTTGATCAAGCAGTCCAATTTCAAACAGGTGTGGGTTTGGCTGAAATCTCCATTGCTTTACAAGTAGATTTCTCTGTAAGCCTGAATTGAATGAGGTTTTCTTAGTCTGCCTGCATTTTTGTCTCATCTACCACACAGCTACCAATACTCATGTCCGTCAAACTTTGACCTGCTCACTGGCACATCCTGTGTTTTTCAAAATAAATGCTCAGAACTCTTTTAAAATAAAAGCTCTTATTTTTTTTCCAAAAATGACCTAAAATACCTTAAAAATGGGTTAATTGTCTACAAATCAAGGTCTTGCGACTCATTTAAATTTTGAATGGAGTCTGTAGCTCTAACTTGGATCGAGCAGTCGGATCCAAAAATGACCTAAAATACCTTAAAAATGGATTAATTATCTACACTTTAATGCAACGAATACCTACCCCGACGGGCCAGAGTGCGAGGGCTCAACCAACGCTGCTTGCAGCTTTAATTATTATAATTACGTCTAAAGAAACCTTAATTTGACCCCCTTAACATGCTCAAAAACTTACCAAATTTGGCACGCACACCAATAAAAAAATTTGATAAAAAACTGATAAAATGGAAAAACTGACCCCAAAAGTACAAAAATGTGCTCTCTAGTGCCACCTAGGCACAGAAAAATGGCCACTGTGGCCCACAAGAATGTCACAGAGAGACCGAACAAAAGGCAAATTGTAGTACTCCTCAAGACCTAAAAGCACGCGCTGACACCCCAAGGCTAAAATAAACAGAATCTCAGTAATTTGCATTTCAAAATGTGTACAGGCACATTAAGGAGAGATTGGCAACCTCTCCCACTTGGACACTTGGGGAACTAAGAGAGGACTCATGAATGCATATTTGCATGCTAGTCCACCACTACCCTCAAAATCGAAAACCTTCATCAGGTTTGTACCCCTTCACAATCGTCATGTTTGTTTACGCCCACAGAAACACTCATCAGACTCAACGACTGGCTCCCAAGTTTGCGCCACCATTCAATTTACTTCCTATATAGATCACTCAGTTTTCAGGACTGACCAACTGGTGCCATAAGTACAATTCATTTTCCATTTCTTTTTTTTTTTTAGGGGTTTTGTTTATCCAAA
>JAPZDZ010040397.1:0-11782 GCA_029783805.1 Acanthurus tennentii
CTCCGGGGAAGGTGGCAAGTTAATAAAAGACATGAGTAATGCAAGAATGCAGAACTTATAGGGAGAGAGATGAAAGAATTCTCTTATTGAGTCAATTATCTGACATATTGATAAAACAATTCCATAGTCCAATCATATCACATTTCCTCCTAATTGATCCAGGAACCAAGCCCATGTCACCTTGAGCAGCCAAAGAGAGAGCAAACTTATGGATACCTGGAAAACAACGAATAGCTCTGTTTTGTATAGAATCTAAAAGTCTGCTCTGTTTAAATCCCCCCATACCAGCAGCATAATTCAAAGTAAGTAAAACACATACATCATAAAGTTGAGAGTAAGTGGAGTATCCAAGATACCTTTAACTTGTTAACAACAGACCTCAAAGCTCTGCTGGCTGAACCAGCCAAGAGTTTAATTCCAGCTTTATAATTCATGAATTCATTAAGAGAAAATCCCTGATATTATTCCTCAAATGTGTGATCCAGTGTCAAAATTTCCAAATGTCAAAGTTTTACTACTTCTCAGGGGACCCTTTCCTCTAAAATGAATTATCTGAGTTGTACTCTGATTTATTGATAACTTTATTAGGAACACCAAGTCTTTAATATATCTAACATATTCTGTAAATCATCTTCTGATTCAAACAGCATAGCTATATCATCTGGGTACAACAAAATACCCACAGTTAAATTATGCAAATAAATACCTAAAGTAGAATTTTTCATTTCAGCCAGATCAATTATATAAAGAGAAAACAAGCTTGGGGAGAGAGGACAGAGAGGTGAGGTTTGTCACACATTGTAAGTGACTCACTCTCTATCTGTCTGTATCTCCCTCTTTCTCCCTTCCTTCTTCAAACCATGCAATGATTCAAACAGAAGATATCTGGGCTTGGCCCTGGCTCTGTTGATCTGGACTTGGGATATTGTTTAGTAGTGAAGGAGACACTGTGAGGAGCTATAAAACTGGATATCAAGATCTCTATGGAGGACACTATTGGGGTGTCTTGGCAGACACCCCTTGTGTGGAGCTGAGTGGCTACAAGCTGTGACAGTGGACAGGTCCTGTCACTGGAAATGCCTCCTAAACAGTACATCCTCTGGCTATCTTGTCAGCCTGGCTCACTGGCGATGAAGTTGGATGTGGGAGTCCACGGTTCAAACCCTGCTTGGGTTCCTCTTCGGCCTGCCACAAAACCGCTCTGTCCCTGCATAACCAAAGTAAGTCTGTGTACTTGTCAAGAAGTTAAACATGTTTCTGTTGGATGTTTTGACCTTGATAAGATAAGATATGATTGTTCCTTATCTCCCGCTCTGTGATATTCATGAACAGGATCTCAAGACGCAGCCTGGGTCAAAGTTTATCTTGTACTGGAACCTCAAAATTGCATCCCAGCTTTCTGTAGATGATATTTCTCTCTTGGCTTTTTCAGCCTGTAGTCTCTACAGGTGCACTGGGACTATTTGTGGTTGCGTGTGAAGCATCTGGAGCAAGAGTCAACAGCTCTGGGTTTGAAGATGTGATTCTCCCTCAAGTGAAGGTGTTTAATGTTTCAGGGATTATAAATGAGAGGAGTATGAGATGGACAGGCAGTTTGGTGCAGTTGTTGTGCTGTTGTGATGAAATGGGAGCGGAGCTGATAGGCAGAGCTACTGATTTACCATTAAATCTACATATCAACCATCACCTATGATCATGAGCTGTCACAGTGACCACAAAAATGATAGTGGATAGAAGCAATCAAAATTTGGATGGACAGAAATGGGATAAGGACATGTGGAAGGAGTTTGGAGAAAGGCCACTGCTCTTTTGCTGTGTGTTGGAGGAGCTATCTACAGGTAAATGCATGTTTCACAGCAAAGACACATCATACACCTGAGGCCAAAAATGTGTTGTAACTCAGTAAAAAGATTCATCAGTAAGGAGTGGCCAAACAACACACATACAAACACAGTAATCTATCCACTCCCATATGTGCGTAATTCAACCAACAGAGCTACGTCTTGTTGGGTGTGGTGGACTCACTACACTGCAACTAGTACACAGTCATACACATGCACACACGCACAGGCACACAGATACAGAACACAAACAGTTCACAAACATTCTGTAAAGAATACTGTTGACAGAGTAGTGCTGCAGAATAGCATGCTATTTAGTATTGCATGTGCAAATGTAAATGTAAAGATTTGACTGTCAGAAAAAATTATATAAGTATAAAATAGTTTAGGTTGTCCTTTGCAATTATCCAGGAGTAGTGGGCAGCTTTTGTGCAGGGACCAACTCTTGCAACTAACATGGAAGGAATTTGTCTATAAGGGAGCAGGACAGTCATCAGCAAATTAGCAAATTCAGGACAAAAGTCTTTTAGCTGCAGTGTTCACAGTTTTACTTGGAAACCACTGCTAAATGTGGTCAACCACTCTCTCTTCCACTGTTTCTTGACATCTTTTTAAAGTAGCAGGTTGACTGGAACATCAGAGTTTTAGCTGAATTTCAGTTGAAATTATTGTATTATCTCAATTAATGGATTATTTGAGATAACACAATACAAACGTTATTAGTGTTGAGACAGTAAAAAAAACAATTAGTGATAAAGGTTTTGAGGTATCAAGTTTTTGGTACTCATATTCTCAGTGACATTAATAGATGTTCTATTTATGCATTACATTATTCAAAAAATTTAAATCCTGTCAAATTGTGTAAACCAGGTCTCTTTTAAGTGGTGGTTGGCTTTTTAGCTCTTTAACTTTTTCTCTGAGGTTGGACAAGTACCAATTTCACCTGTGGACAACAATAAGTAACATTAATATACATTGTATTGCCTGGTGTGTATGAGAAGTTACATTACTTTTGATCTAATAGTTACAATACCTGTAAGATACTCAAGATACATAAGATTAGCAGTGTTTCCTGACATCAAGTAGCGCTACCACACTACTTTGGAAGCAGCTTATTTGTTTTAAGGTTGCTTTACTGCATACGAATGTCTGTTTTGTTCTTGCTTCCACTCTGTCAACATTACTCTTCTTTCTGGTATTGCAAGTATTTAGTCTTATGGACATAACCATTTCCAAACAGGTCTCTAAAGCCTGGGAAATCTTAAGAAAAATAAAAGGTAGCTGATGCATTATTTCTAATGCCATTAACAATACTGAATTATAAAATTGTGTGTGTTTGTATGTGTATGCATGTGTTTATTGAAGGATCTGAAAACTCCCAGAAGGCGGTCTGGAGAGGGTGAGGTAACAGCTGCTCCCTGGCAGTTCTTTGAAGACATACATGAGGTGTTAGGTGCCAGGCTGAAAGATGACCCTCCTGTTGTGGCTGCATATTTTGATGCTAAAGCTGATTCCACAATAACTATCATAGTATAATTCAAAGATAAGCTACAATAAGATTTACCATGTAATGAAACAGTATTTTTTTTAAAAAACAAGTGGGTTATGGGTCTTTTGATATGGAAATAGATACCCTCTAGTTAATGTGATGTAATTAATAAACCAGTATCTTCTTTGTGTAAATACATTGAGAACATAAAATTATATACAATATGTAATGCATGACCATAAAAAAAAAGTGTTTCTAAGATGTTTCATTTGTTTTCAGGAAATTGTCAAGCCTACGACTGCTGACACCACCACTGGCACCTTGGCTTCTTTCATAGCAGCCTTTATCTGATTAGCATTCACTGTGGCTTCCCCAAGCCCCCAGCCCCTTAACCTAAAAAAAGAGGAAGAAGACAAATCTTTTGGTTGATATTTTTTATTCCAAGAAGTGCTAAGGATCAGAAGCGCCATGAGGAGTCTAAGGCAAAATCAGAGCAGTTCTTGGGCCTGCTTGCAACCACATGACAGGTCTAATTTCATATCTGGCTTGGCTATGATGTGATGTGATGTGTAATATTTTTCCCTTGCATCACACAAGTTTCTGTTTGTGTGATGGCTAAACTGGATTATATAGTAATTGCATGGTTCAAATGTCAGTTTTCTAAGAGCATTATAGACAGACTTTATACTGTTTGGATATTAATATGTCCACTGTTGTTAAAGATATTTTAAATACTGTTGATGATGCAGCTGCCTGTGATGCCAATGGCTTTACAAAGTTAAACATATTTGTTATTAAAAGATTATTTGTGAGCACGAATAAAGCATTTTCTTAAGTAATCATACCCCTTTTTTCCACAACAAGTACTTACATTTACGAGTCTTACAAACCTAACAGTGAGATTTCTTAAAAATAGCTTCAAAAAAGCAGTTTGGCTGGGTCTGTATCCTGGAGGAGGTATGGAGCAGGACCGAGGGGGAAAACTTTCACATCCAACAGCAGTAGCAATACTGATTTGATGCGATACTGAACAAAACTTAAAAGAATACTATCCAAATCAGTAATATGAAACGCAGACCTCTGCCAGAAACAGTATCTGAGTGCACACCATAGAGAAGGCTACACAGGACTCACTGACAGGAAAAAAAGATTCTATGAGGCAGGTTTATCTGCAAAAGTACACTATTAGTATAAGTATGTAGTATAGTATGCTAATCATGGACAAAAAACAGCAATTGACTCATAAAATGAACTCCTTAGTGCTTACTGGCCTAAAATAAAAATACACAGGTCCATGCTGATAAAAGTACACTCTGACCTGCCCAGGAGACATGTGCTTGACTTATGGTATCTTTTAAAGACTTAAACTCTCTTTTACTTACTTCAAGTAAGAGACAAAATAAAAATTTTAAAACCAAACTTTGAAAAAATCAAGAAACACACAAATAAACAAAATATGATTGAGGAATCAAGGTATAAAGGCTCGAATATCTGCTGGGCCTTAAAAAGCATCAGTTTTTTTGGGAAATCAATTAGTAGACCAGATGACACAAAAGCCTATCAGCTAGGCTATGTTCAGCATGTATGGGTTGATCCGATCAGGATTTATCATGTAGCTGGGGTCAGGTATCATAATAATACATACTGAGAAAGTATAATTTGAAAATACAAACCGTGTCACACTGGGTCCATTATTATCCGTAAATGAACGATGACATGTAAAAGGTTAATCTTTTAAAACAACCCAGCTTTATCAAGCAAAAAGCCCCAAGTCCGAACATTAATCTGTTTATTTTTTTAAAATCAGACTCAGTTATCAACTTAAACAGCCAGAGACTAAATCAAACACTATTTAAGGAGGAGGTACTTTCTCTATGCGGATAAATCCATGTATTGTATTCTGTATTTTTCTCAAACTAATCCATGATGTGTGAACAACAGCTGATCACGGGAGCACTGTGTGGGTCCTCAGTCAAAACAAACAGGATATAGGTGCTCTTGGGAAGAGTAAAAACAGGCAAATCATTGCTTAATCTGTTGTGTGTTAATGTTTAGAAGTGAAAGAACTAAAGAGCTATGACTTTAGATTCACACACAATCCTTATCAATCTACATACTGTATGAGTTAGAAAAATGAGTACCATTATTTTATCCATTCATGATTTGGCCATTGCACCCAGATATCAGAACTAATACTTTTACAATTTTACTTGCCAAAAATGGCTTAAAAAACAAGCTAAAAGCTAGATGAATTTATCAACTACTTTTTTTAAAAGTAAATGATAATAGGTGATCAAGCAGTATTCAGCATCTGGATTTATACAACTACATTTAAAACCTGCACAGCAACATGTAGTGCAGTAATCCTGAGACACATCAGCACCATTACTAGGTGGTGTTGTTCACTTAATAAACAATTAACTAAATAATTCAATTCTTAAATACATTTCAAGCCCCAGTCCTTAAGTAGAGCAGGGATTAGCAGTAAACACACCCCACACCAACACACAATGCACCATTACACATTTTAACCAATTTTAAAATGGTGATATTGGGAACTCATCCACGTCTTGAACAAAAAAAAAAAAAAGCCTTCATAGACCAGAACTGAATGTATGGATTTACTGATGAGATACATTTTGTAATTAACATTTGTAAGTTGAATGAGAGCAGTCTTTTGTGGATATTGTTGCATGAGTTATTGTGATAACAGCTGGCTGACACGGTCAGTGCTTGATCTCATACTTTCAACCTATTAAATTGTTAAATATTTTTCAAATATTTAGGCTTTTCTTTAATTTTAAGAGACTGATAGCTGTATGGTCATTGATCCCTGATTGCAGGATGGTGCCCCAAATTATTAATAAATATCAATTATTAAAATTCTTTACTAATTAATTAGTGTATCATTTGTTATTGCTTAATAACAACGTAATGCTTTGTTGGCTTTTAGGTAACTAACACTTTAACATTGCTATTGCTCGAATAGATGCTTAGGCCACCTCACTAAAAGTTAAATAGGTTGCATAGAGCAATTAGCTTATACCTATGTCTGATAGGTTTGTAAGTCACAGGTAGTGCTCTCATCTATTCATTAGCAACAACCTTGTCAGTATCGTTTTCACAGCACAGTAAGCTTATTGAACCCACAGGGGTGAATCTCCACTGCAATAAGTAGTCAGAATCCATGTGCGTCAGGAGCAGAAGCTCCTAAAGAGCCATGCGATCCAGCCCTTCAGGATGCAGTTGCTGGACTTCTTGACCTCTACATAGCTACAGCATTGAGACCTGCAGAGAGAAACTCAAGGAGCTGATTGGCTATGTGAATGACACAACTAGGAAGCCTAAGCGCACCATCCCAGACATTTTAGGTCAGATCGAGCTTCTTTATCAGCGCAAAGCAGAGTAGTGAGCTAGAGAGGCCCAAGAAAGGCTAGCTCAGCTACAACTTGACAACTCCCACTTGCGATATAAAGTCCTAGCTGGGGAGGATGAGCTGTCATATGCACAGAATCGTGCATCACAGTCTGAGGAATCTGTTCCCTAAATCTCAGGTGTCCTCAGATGATTTATCTGAGAACGAATCTGAGTCCCCTCCTGAAGACTGAGGATCCAGTCACCCCCAGCTTGAACTTCAGGCGGCCCTCAAAAGAGAAGTGGAGCTTATCTGTAGACCTGAAGCTCTTCGGTCAAGTGCACAGCTCACATCAAACCCTCCATTGGCCACTCTAAACCCACAGAGACTTGAAGCTGCCCAGTCAGTTGGGCATGGCATCCAGCCACAGGCTGGGGCCAGAAGCCAGACAGGTCCTTCATCTTCTTGCTTTTGGGATCTTTGGGCTCCACCTCAGGACAGCACACTTCAGTCCATGCAAAGCTGCATCACTTCGCACTTTAGTGACTCTGTCACTCCCTCTGGAGGGAAAAAAGAGTCATCTTCCATCCCTTCATGGTGCTAATAGCTTTGGGCCTCCAGTCAGGTGAGCTCCATGACGATGCCCCCAAGGGAACAGGGCCTAAGGATTCATTAATATCATTTTAAATGCTTTTTTTTTTAACAACCTGCATGAGAGCATACGCTTTGATGTCACTCAATTCTGCAGGCCTGCAAATCACGCAATTCAAGAGAACAAAAAGTCCCACTTTCTTGCAGCCAACAATTCACTTGGATTAGGAACTAGCAAAGGGGAAAAATGCTTGTTTCACTTCAAACACAGATGTAGCAAATGAGTTTTGGATCATGAAGATGGACCCTGATGACCAGCACACACTGGCTCTTTCCTTGGGAAACCACTAGTCTACCTGGAACCTTGTCCATTTGGCTACTCCAACTCCCCAGCAGAGTTCAGTCTCTTTTTCTACAAGGCAGTGTGCTCGTGGTGACTTTGATGAGGATGTCATCCAATTATTTGGATGACTTTTCTTTTTTCTGTTGACTCAGACAGAGGCACCCACTTCACTTCCAGAGTAATGACTGCCTTGTAGGACATCTCAGGAGTGGAAGTCAAGTTCCGCCTCTCATACCATTCTGAAGATGTCAGTGTTGCCACTTCCTTCATGGCACACCAGTATGTGATGGACTTAAGGGAATATCTTCAGGCCACGTTTGCATGGGTCCAAGACAACTTGGAGACCAGCATGAAAGGGGCTAAAGCCTACTATGACTGCACTGTGTAAATGACCGACCGTGAGTACCAGGTGGTGACAAAGTCTTTTACTACAGGTTTCCTCAACCCCTGGGGATCTTCAGAAAGTTCCTTCCCAGCTGGTCAGGCCCTTTTGAGATTGTTGGAAAACTGTCACCGGTAGCTTACCAAATCAGGGTTACCATCTTCCCTGCCCCATAATAATCAAATCCAACAGAGATATCAACTTCAGTGAGAACAGTTGCAAAACTTGAACAAAACCTTTCAGGAAACCACTGTCACTGTACACCTACATTAAGCTCAATAACACTGTGCATGCCTGACAAACCTTGTTGAGTGTTGTCCAAGAAGACTTAACCTGTGTTTGTGTAGTTAGAGATCTCATTAAAAGAAAACTCCTTAGAGAAGTTAGCTCCTCAGTTAGCAGCCTTAGTGTGAGTAGGATTCACCCTACCTTACTCTCTGGAGCTTGTTGAGCAAATTCTCAAAAAGCTACCAGCACAGTACTGCAGCCTTCACAGGTACACCTGGCATACAGTCTTGGTAATTTAGAATTTAGAACTAGGATTTATCCTCAACCTGCCAGGTGCCTAACAGCAGAATGTTTATCGCCTTTAATCTGTTTTAAAAGTTGGGTTCTGGGAGAGGAAAACACACATACATCTCAGAACACCACCAACACTTGCTTATCATGATGACGACCCCTCACTGTATCTCGTTCCCAAACCTTGCCTGCACACTAAGACAAAAGATATCCACTGGGTTTGTCCAAGTAACCCTTTGTCATTGTGGTTTAAGAACAGATGCTCCTGAACAAAAGTGCCAAGGCAGCCTGTCCATTAAGGATAAAAGGACAGAAACCAGAGTACAGCGAGCTGGAAGCCAGTGGTTTGTTCGAACACCTGCTACTGAGGTCACCATGTCTTGTGACCGCCATGATACAGCCACTTAACTGACCCTTTCAAACCAGACTGTGTTTCTGACAGTTCCTCAAGGTGCCACATTGCACATTGACGACATCATCCTCCACCATCTCAATACAGAAAGGCATGACATGGAGATTGACATTTTGGACATTTTACAATTGTAAAATCAACGCCAAATCCTGGCTGAAGGGACCAAACTGCTGGGGTTTGGCCTTAAACCTTCTGGGCTTACTGCCACCTTTCTAAATCATGTAGGTAGACAATCCTACCAAGATCATCCAATTAGAATAGCTGCCCTTGGACTCCTACTAAGTGGTTGGATCATCAAGACCATAATTCTGGTCTGGTAGCTGCAAGGCCTCAGACTGGAAGTCTGTCAGGACAGCAGCGAAGATCATTGGGACTCTGCCTCCCAGGACATTGCACACAGGCGCTGCTTAGCCAGAGCTCACCATATCTGTTCTAACCCCACCATGGACTGTTTTCCCTGCTGGCGTCTGGCAGAAGGTTCCGCAGCATCCGCTGCAGAACAGCCAGATTTAGGAACAGCTTCTTCCCCCTGGCTATCAGACTGCTGAATGCCAAATAACAAATTAGATGGACAATATCTCTGGTTTTTCAATTTTTTTTTCCCTACATTTCAAGTGCTTTTTCTGTTCAGTGCAATTCTCTTCTGTTTATTTATCTGTTCATATTTATATTCAAAACCACTACTGAAAGTGCACAATTCTATTTGCTGCTACTCTGCTCTGTGCAATATTCCATGTACATATTTTGTCTTTTGCACTCATACTTATATATTTATATCGCACTCATATTTGTATATGACCTGCTGGCTAAAGGAAATACATATTAATGAAGTGAATATTGATGGCTACAATTTGTTTTATATAAACCGAACAAGAAAGAAAGGAGGGGGTGTAGCAATTTATGTTAATAAAAACCAAAAATGTAAGGTTATTGAACAGAAATCCATAATAAATGACTTGATGGAAATACTCACTGTAAAGATGATTGAAGATACGGGTAAAAATGTATTGATGAGTTGTGTGTATAGACTGCCTGGGCCTGGTGTGGACATGTTTGCAGACAGGTTAATTGAACTGTTTGAGAATGTCAATAAACATATAATACTGTGTGGGGATTTTGACATAGACCTCGGAGATACTGCAGCAACAAACGATTTTAAGAAATATATGGAAATTGCAGGGCTATGTCCCTTGATAACAGAACCAACCAGGATCACTACTTATAGTGCTACTACAATCGACAATATTTATAAAAACATACATGGTGAAATAGTTAGTGGTATATTTATGACAGATGTGAGTGACCATCTTCCTGTCTTTACTATGAAAAATTATGTCTTAATAGTATGCAAGAGGAAACTCAAATTATTATCGGGGACAAATCTAGCTAGGCTATAGAGGCCTTCAGAGAAGATCTGAAAAGACAAAAATGGGATCATGTATATACTAGCGATTTAAATATAGCCTGTAGTACTTTACATATATGACAAAAATAGTAAAGTAACCAAAATTCTTGACCGTGGCAAAAAGAATTCTCTAAATAACCCATGAATGACAAATGGTTTGAAAAATGCTTGTAGAAAAAAAAATCATCTTTATAGGTTGTTTCTCAAATTGAGAACAAAAGACACAGAGGTAAAGTATAAAGCCTATAAAAATAAACTTGTATCAATCATAAGAAGGCAAAAAAAGGATAACTACACTAAATTGTTAGATAAAAAAAAAATAGTTCAAAAAACACATTGGGTGTAATAAATACAATCTTGCAAAAAGGCAAAGCCAAATCAAATACACCAAACTATTTAACAAAGAATAATGTATATATATTTGGAAAAAAAGAGGAAATTGCAAATGAATTTAATAATTACTTTATGAATATTGGTCCCAGCTTATCAAAAAAGATACCATCTGAAAACTTTGATGGTAGTAATATACCAGATAATGTAAATAGTATTTTTCTTGAGAGCGTGCAAGCCAGTGAAATTTTGACCATAGTTAATAAATTTGCAAATAAAAAATCAAATGACTATACAGATATGAATATGTCACTAATAAAGCAAATCATAGATGTTATTAAAGAGCCCTTCACGTGCATCTGTGATTTATCATTCACTTCAGGACTATTTCCTGAACGTATGAAAGTAGCCAAAGTAATTCCACTTTTTAAAAAAGGAAATAAAAATGATTTCTCGAATTACAGACCCATATCATTACTTCCACAACTCTCTAAAATTCTAGAAAAATTATTTGTGATTAGATTAAATAAATGTATTGATAAATATAATATTTTAAGTGCTTGTCAATATGGATTCCATTTAAATCATTCAACTGCTTCTGCAATTATGGAACTGGCCGAAGAAATTACTAATGCTATGGAAAAACAACATTATTTTGTAAGTGTTTTTGTAGATCTATGAAAAGCATTTGATACCTTAGACTATGGTATATTATTACAGAAATTATATAAATACGGTATAAGAGGTGTAGCTCATCAGTGGGTAACGAGTTACTTAAAAAACAGAAAACAGTTTGTTGAAATCAACAACACACGATCCAAAAGCTGCAGTGTAGCCTGTGGGGTACCCCAAGGATCTGTCCTTGGACCAGTCTTTTTCTTCTGTATGTTAACAATATTGTATATGTCTCTAATTTACTAAAATGTATTCTGTTTGCGGACGACACCACTTTGTCTTACTCAGGAAAACATAAATAAGGTTCTACAAACTGTAGAGAATGAGTTTCAGGATATTATAAAATGGTTCAATGCCAACAAACTATCTTTAAATATTAGTAAGACTAAATTTATGATCTTTAGTTGTAAAAGGAACAACATTGATGCAACATTGTCTAT
>JAPZDZ010040428.1:0-11781 GCA_029783805.1 Acanthurus tennentii
CACTGCTCAGCTCTGGCCTACATGCTGCAGATGTCAGAGGAGGTTCTGGATGAGTTGGACCTGTTAAAGTGCAACGCAACAAATGAAGGGCGACAAAGGCTGATTCCAGCTGTAGGAAACTTCATGAAGGCTGAGTAAGTCCAGATGTGATTATTAACAGTATAAAGCAACATAATGCTGAATCCATCAGTGTTTAAGCATATGCACATTATCAAACTTTGTAACCGTTAATGTTCTTCTTCACCACAGTCTTTGTGTAAGTTGCACCTAGTTCCTGCAGCAGCTCAGCTGATGTGACAGCATCCAGGTTCATTCTGAAAGTGAAGGAGAACTCAGTGGGTTAGAGTGAGAGTTTACTGAACAGCTGAACCCAAATTAAGAAAAAACATCACTGTTACAACTTGCTGTGATTTTAAAGCTCATTGAACATCATGTTCAAATAAAGTTAGCAAACACAAATGACAGCAGCCTGTTCATAAAAATATGACTTATGTTTGAATAACAGTAGTGTTGTAGATACTTTGGTCCAAAGTCTTTGATGCAAAATAAACAGATTTTTTTTAATGATTAACTGTCAGATTTCTTCAAACTTCAAGTTGTATTAATGTCATTACAGCCTTTCTGACTATCGACTCTCAGAGTCTCACTATGAAGACTTAGCTTCAGTTCTAAAGTCCAACCCCTCCCATCTGAGAGAGATGGACCTGAGTAACAACAAGCTGCAGGATTCAGGAGTGGAGCTCCTTTGTTCTGGATTGGAGAGTCCAAACTGCAAACTGGAGACTATGGGGTGAGTTCATGTATTTTGCTCTTATTGATTGTAAATCTGTCATATTTGATTCTTAACAGCTGTTTAAAATTTCCTTCAGTTTTCTTGTTTTCTGGGTTTGTGTGATCACAAATCACAACAGCTCTTTTTTAAAGTTTGTAAGTCTGAACACTAAAGAAATGACTACGGACAGACACAAAACTGGACTTACTGCTTCTGAACAGTTAGTAGCTGCATGCTTAGCTAGGTGTTGTGTGTTGTGGCTCTTGCTGGATGTTTGTCTGTGTCAGAAACAATGTGTGCTCACTATTTTTTTAAGCCAAATCTGCCTGTTTTGACAGAGATTTAGCCAGCAACATGTTATAATTGGTTGTCTCTCTAGTTCAGGTGGTGTTAGCTTGGCGTGCTAAGCTGCATTTCCCCCTTAATACTTTTGCTTTTCTGAGTTGAATGCGGGCTTGTTTAATCTTTGACATAGGAAAAATACATGTAATGCTGGGGGACGCTAAATATAAAAATAAAGTCATTGCTCATTTTAGAAAAAGGTCATCTATTAGAACATAGTAATACTGAGCTCCACATTTAAAACCTGAACACATTTGATTTGATTACAAATGGATTTTTATTTTCATTGTTTCTTCTTTACTTAGATTGAGGAGCTGCAGTTTGTCAGAGATCAACTGTGCTTCTCTGGCCTCAGCTCTGAAGTCCAACCCCTCCCATCTGAGAGAGCTGGACCTGAGTAAAAACAAGCTGCAGGATTCAGGAGTGAAGCTGCTGTGTGATTTCCTGGAGAGCCCAAACTGCAGACTGGAGACTCTGAGGTTAGTTCATGCATTTGCTTTTGTTTGGCTTAAATCTATCAAATATAATCTACTGAGACGGAGCCCTGTTAACCTCTTCACCTGGGGCCTGTCAGACTAACCTATGTGCCAGCTCTACCAGAAAAGAGGATCATTAGAACACATCCTCAGCTGCTGCTCAAAGGCCCTGGGAGATGGCAGGTATCGTTGGCGCCATGACCAGGTCCTGCGGGCAGTAGCAGACACCGTCTGCACTGGCATCAACATCAGCAAGCGACAACACCCAACTAAGAGCACGATTGCCTTTGACCAAGCAGGGGAGTAGCCTGGACCCACCAACAAGACCCAGGGGGGCCTGCTTACAACAGCAAGGGACTTGCAGCTCCTGGTTGACCTAGGGAGACAGTTGAGATTCACGGACACTATCGCAGCTACAACAGTCCGGCCGGACATGGTATTGATGTCCACGGCCAGCAAGCAGGTGGTGCTCCTTGAGCTAACTGTTCCTTGGGAAGACCGAATGGAGGAGGCTCAGGAGAGAAAGAGGGCAAAGTACGAGGATCTGGTAGCTGAGTGTCGGAGGAACGGGTGGAAGGCCCACTGCGAGCCTATTGAGGTGGGCTGCAGGGGCTTTGCAGGCAAGTCCTTACACCGGGTCTTGGGACTCTGAGGGATTTGCAAGGCAAAGAGCCATCAAGAACATCTTGGAAGCGGCTGAAAAGGCTTCACGATGGCTCTGGTTGAGGAGGGGGGAGGTATAGCGTAGTGCGCTAGCTGGACACAAGCCGGGGCTTGATCACCCCCGGCTGGGTCGCCCGGGTGAGGGTGTCTGATGTTAAGACCCGAAACACCCTATGGCCCCAGGAACCTCACTGACGATGTGTCCAGGTTGCACCGTGAGGTGTATTTAAGTATTAAACTGAAGTTTTCAATATATAATCCAGTTCTCTTGATTTCTTGGTTTGTGTGATCACAAAAAATCACAACAGCTCATTTTAAAGTTTGTCAGTCTGAACAGTTTCTCTCTGAATTCAGTAATTTTTCAGTTCCTCTGAACTCATACTGGTTTGCTGTTATCAGGCCTCCGATCAGGAAATGGTGTAACTTTGTGCTCTGACTCAATCAGAAAACAGGAGCGATTACATTGAAGATGAAGAGAATATTGATGTGACTTTGCTTATTTGATCCAGTTGTTAAGGCGAGTAAGGATGAAGCTCACAGTCAGTCAGCTGTGTACTGATGAAGGTGACAGTGTTGATGAGGAGAGTCTAAGTCTGTGCTTTGAGATGAGCAGCAGAAGTGCTGGTGGTGGTTCAGGTGTTAAAGAGATCTGTTAAGTTTTCTATTTACCCATTACTTCATAAGGTCTTTTTATTATTTTACATTGTTATTTTTATTATTTTACTTGTTCATTTTGGAATTCTGTAGAAAATATCTGGGTTTTTTTCATGAAGTGACACAGTTTTTCTGAATTTGGAGAAAAAGAACAAAATAAAAAGGTACCAGTGTGTCTAATGTGATGATTGTTCCTGACTTGACTGAGATAAGCAGCATGTCATTATTGTGTGTTGACATAATTAGGTGTATGAATGTTGTGTTGACATTTGGATGATGTCTGCGGAAGATGGACATGATGATTAACCATGGTAACAAAATTGCAAAGGCACTGTTTTTATTTTAGGAAAAAGCTCATTGATCAGGACAGTGATTTTCAACCACTGTGCCGCGGCACACCATGGAACACTGGTGTGCCACGGGGAATCATCCAATTTCACCTAATTGGTCTAAAAAACATTTTTTGAAAACGAATTAATTATTATCTGCAAATAATATGCCATTGTCTACACTGTCAATCTCTTGCAGCACACTAGTGTGCCGCCACATGGCACAGTGGTTGAAAAACACTGGATTAGGACATGGAAATGCTGAGCTTCACGTTTAAAACCTGAACACATCTGATTGGATTATAAATGGAATTTTGTCTCCATTATTTGTTGTTTTTTCAGATTGAAGGGCTGCAGTTTGACAGAGATCGGCTGTGCTTCTCTGGCCTCAGCTCTGAAGTCCAACCCCTCCCATATGAAAAAGCTGGTCCTGAGTAGAAACAAGCTGCAGGATTCAGGAGTGAAGCTGCTGTTTGATTGTCTGGGGAGTCCAAAATGCAAACTGGAGACTCTGAGGTCAGACACCTTTTTTTCACTTCAGTGCAGAGATCAATGTGATGTGTGAGTTGTATTGACATTGAGGTTTAGTCATGAGGCTGATATCTACTGATCCACACTGAATATCTTCACCCTCGAGTCGTTTTTCTTCTTTAGTGGTTTAATTCATTGACTGTGGCAGAACAATGTTGAACGGCATTTTCAAACCTTCTTAGAAGAAAATATCCCCTGATAATTCACACCGAACCTTTCTCTATATGAACTGTCAGACAATCGCAAATATATTTTGTATTTGATTTTTCCAATATCACAATATCAGCAGGAGCAGTATAACACATTTCACATAAAATAAACATTTATTTATTACATTTATTTATATTACAATTTCCATAGTTTCTGTGCAGTTGCCATTACTGTTACTCTTCTATTTCTGCAGACTTGAGGCTATGGGCTAGGCTATCAGCCCAAGGACAGTAAAATGAGGGAGTATTTTTAACCTCTCAAGAAAAACCCCAAACAAGTCTGCCAGAGAGAAACAGAAACAGATACCGAAACTATCTCTCTTCTTGCTTCACATACACACACAGGGGTTGCTTGTTTAAATTTTTAAGAGTAATGCTTGTATGTAGTTCACCTAGTGGAAACCAAAAAAGGTCTGCCTACAGAGTCAAAAAGAAGCCTTTTTTTATCATTTCAAAAGCTTAGCATAGTAGACATTCAACAATTCAACAGGTGCACTTTGTCTGTGTTAAACAAATTATTTCAATTGGTTGTGTTAAATACTACGATGGACTGGCGACCTGTCCAGGGTGTCCCCTGCCTTCGCCCTAAGTCAGCTGGGATAGGCTCCAGCCCCCCCTCCCGACCCTACAGAGGATTAAGGGGTATAGAAAATGGATGGGATGGATGGGTTGTGTTAAATATTTTTTATTTATTTTGCATCTTAATTTAACACATGTGATTAAGCAAGTTTTTTATATTTTGTAACAAGCTACTTTTTTAACATTTGTGATAAGACTGGTTGTCAGTCAATTCATTTTTAATTGATTAATTTCTTAATGTTGATTAATTGATTGTTTATTACTGCTCTTCACATCATGGGCAAATACAATTGTTTTTTTGTACACATTTCTTGTTACAGTTTAGATTTAGTGTGCATTGTATGTGTTAACATCCTTTGCTAGTGTGTCCAAGTAATAAATGGCACTACTTGTTGCTTTAGAGGTGTTAACAGACATTTAATTCTTGTGCTACAACTTTCTGGCCTGTGCTACAAAATTATGTAACTCTGCAGCACCAGTGCTACGTCCAAAAAAATATTAATGTACAGCCCTGTATCGTGATTAACCGCTGTCCATAAATATTTGGCTGAAACTTCCCTCTTCGTCAGTCAGATGCACAATCTTCTGTACTCTGTACTTATCCCTATAAAAAGGTTTGTTAAAATACACTAAGACATGTCTGTTTTCAATCTTGAACCTGCATCTTGTTAAATTTCGCTGTTTGGAGTTTCTCTTTTCTAAACTTCAACAATTTAAACCCTCTTTAGCTCTGAACAGATTATTAAACATTAAAGGATTTCAAGTAGGAACGGTGTCCTTAAAGTGATTAATTTATTCTTTATTTAGATTGAAGAACTGCAAGTTGTCAGAGATCAGCTGTGCTTCTCTGGCCTCAGCCCTGAAGTCCAACCCCTCCCATCTGAGAGAGATGCAGCTGAGTCAAAATGACCTGCAGGATTCAGGAGTGAAGTTGCTGTGTGAGTTTCTGGAGAGTCCAAACTGCAAAATGGAGACTCTGAGGTTAGTTCACTGACCTTCTGTTACTTGTATGTTTAAGCAACAATTTACAGGTAGATGATGTTTTTACATAATTTATATTCTAAGAGTTGTTTCTTTCATTTTAATCTGCAGAAAAAACCCCTCTGTTTCTGGAAGAAAGTGTAGAAAATGGTAGTTGTTAAATGTTGAAGTAATTTAATGATAAGCACTTTTTGGTAAATGGTCACATCTGGATACAGATGATCTTCCGAACTAACGTTTGATTATAAGTGAGAAAGATAATTTGTTGAAGGAGAAGTTTCTCTTTGGTTCCTGTTTATTACATTGTGTTCATAGCTAATGTTCAATCAGCTTGAAACTCAGCTTGTCGAGGCAGCAGAGGCCAGTTTTAGAATGTAAGATAGGTCACTCATTTCAACAGCCAATCAGCTTGCAGTGACATAAGTGCTTTTTTAATTTACATTTCATCTGAAAAGCAGAGTTTTTGCTATGAAAACAGTACACTGTCTCATGTAGTTTTTTAAAATGTTGTGCACTAGCACACTGCAAGCAGTAGTGAGTGTCAAGTTTTCTTGTCACAATCTTTGGTGCAAATGGCCTTTTTTTCAGACATGACTGAGATCAACAGCATGTCACTACTGTGTGTTGACATGAATAGGTGTGTGAGTGTTGTGCATTTGGATGATGTAGAATGCTGATGTGATGGTGATTCAGAATCACACAATGACAAAGTCATTCTGCTCATTTTAAGGAAAGGAGCATTGATCGGGACATAGTAACATAGAGTTTTACATTTTAACCCTGAACACATCTGATTGGATTAAAAATGGATTTTTATCTCCCTCATTTTTTTTTAAATTCAGATTGAGTTTATGCAGGTTGTCAGAAATCAGCTTTGCTTCTCTGGCCTCAGCCCTGAAGTCCAACCCCTCCCATCTGAGACAGCTGGACCTGAGTGACAACAAGCTGCAGGATTCAGGAGTGAAGCTACTGTGTGATTTTCTGGAGAGTCCAAACTGCAAACTGGAGGCTCTCAAGTCAGACTCCATTTTTTTTTGCTGTGCTGAGATAAATATGCTTTTAAAGTTGTGTTGACAGTAAAGTTCAGACACAAGGTTGATAATAAACAGATCCACACAAAGTATCTTCATGCTCAAGACTGCATTCCTCTGTAGTGGTGTAGTAGTTTGACCGTGGCAAAACAATGTTCAATTGCACTTTTTAAACTGTCATAGAAGAGGAAATATCTACTCTGGACAATTCACTCTGAACCTCTCAAACTCTTCAATTTCGGATATTATCTGATATTCCTCATTGTGAATTTTGTTTAAGGCTGCATTATGTAGGAATTTGTTTGTTTTGTTTGGTGCCCCTGCTTCCTTACGTGTGTTTTTTTCCTTGTGTTTGAAAATTTAAACAAGCCCTGCACACAGTCAAAACAATAACAGTTTGTCACAACCTGAGTGAGAGAGACACCCAGTTATAACGTGTTACCAGCTGAACCTCTGTCAAAACAGGCAGATATGGATTCAAAAACTAGCAAGCAGACAGTGTTTCTGACACAGACAAACATCAAGAAAGAGCCACAACACATGACACGTAACTAAACAGACAGCGACTTACCATTCAACAACATCGAGTCACTTTTTCTTATTAGTTTGGAAGCTCCCTCCTGTTGGGTTCAGCTGTTTAGAGTTCCCATTTTTGTAACTTCTACAATCTAAATCTTCTTCAGCTCTAAACAGATGATTAAACATTGAAGGATTTCAAGCAGGAGCATTGTCCTCTAAATTTTTTTAATTTATTCTTCATTCAGACTGTGGACCTGCAGTTTGTCAGAGAGCAGCTGTGCTTCTCTGGCCTTAGCTCTGAAGTCCAACCCCTCCCATCTGAGAGAGCTCAACTTGAGCGGAAACAAGCTGCAGGATTCATCAGTGAATCTTCTGTGTGATTTTCTGGAGAGTCCAAACTGCAAACTGGAGACTCTGAGGTCTGTTTACTGACTCTTTGACCTGTATGTTTAACTAGCAGTTTACTTGTAGTTTATGTTTTCACCTTTTTTGAGAGAGTTGCAAAAAAAAATTTTTGGATCATTTCTTAAGTTTGTTTTTTTTTTTTCATTTTAATCTGCGGCAACAAAAGCCCTCTGTTTCTAGAAGAAACTGTACAAGATGGCAGTTGTTAATTGTTGACTTAATTTAATGTAAAACATTTTTTGGTAAACGGTCACATCTTGATACAGATGATCTTCTGAACTAATGTTTAGTTGTAAGTGAGAAAGTTTACTTGTCAAAGTAGAAGTTTCTCTTTGGTTTCTGTTTATTTCAATGTGTTCATAGCTAATGACTGATCATTGATATTTATACCCCAGAGGACACACACACACACACACAGAGTTCAAAGCACATTCCCAAATGCAACAGTTAAAACGATCAATACAGTACTTCAGCTCCTATTCTAGACTTGACTGAGATCAGCAGCATGTCATTAATCCGTGTTTACATGAATAGGTGTGTGAATTCTGTGCTGACATTTAAATGATGTCTTTTTAATGCTGATCTGATGGTGATTCACAAAAACAAAATGACAAAGCTCTGCTTGTTTTAGAAAAACACTTGTTTATTAAAACACAGTAATGCTGAGTTTTGATTTAAAAACTGAACACATCTCAATGAATCACAAATGGCCTTTTCAATCTTCATCATTTCTTTTTCATTCAGATTAGAGAGCTGCAGTTTGTCAGAGATCAGCTGTACTTCTCTGTCCTCAGCTCTTAAATCCAACCCCTCCCATCTGAGAGAGCTGAACCTAAGTGTAAACAAGCTGCAGGATTCAGGAGTGAAGCTGCTGTGTGATTATCTGGAGAGCCCAAACGGCAAACTGGAGACTCTGAGGTCCAACACCTTTCTTTTTTTTTTTTTTTTGCTGTGCTAAGATAAATATGATTTTAAAGTTGTGTTGACAATACAGTTCAGACATGAGGCTGATATGAAACAGATCCACACTGTGTATCATTGTGTTACCCAATGTGTTTGTATAGATAGAGCTGCTGGTGGTGCTGAAGTTTAAGAGGTGAAGTCACTGCAGCTTTATTGAAGCAGCAGGAAGTTGTCTTGATGTTAATGACGGGTTTTTCTTCATTTTCTGTATTTTTTAGTTTTGAACCTGCATCCTATTGGGCTAAAATGTTTAGAGTTCTCATCTTTTTAAACTTCTACAATCTCTATCTTCTTTAGCTCTTAACAGATGATTAAACATTGAAGGATTTCAAGCAGGAACGTTGTCCTCTAAAGTTACATCATTTACTCTTCATTCAGACTGTGGGACTGCAATTTGTCAGAGATCAGCTGTACTTCTCTGGCCTCAGCTCTGAAGTACAACCCCTCCCTTCTGACAGAGCTGGAACTTGGTGAAAACAGAGTGCAGGATTCAGGAGTGAAGCTGCTGTGTGATTTTCTGGAGAGTCCAAACTGCAAACTGGAGACTCTGAGGTCAGTTCACAGACTCTCTGTTACTTGTATGTTTAATTGACAGTTAACAAGTAGTTTGTGGTTTTACACTATTTACATTCATACAGCTGTAAATGTTTTTTTGAACATTTTTGACTCTGTTGTTCTAATGTTATTCTGCAGCCACAAAATATCTCTGTTTCTGGAAGAAACTGTAGAAAATGGTAGTTGTTGATTGTTGAATTAATTTAATTTTAAACACTTCCCCTCCTACAGCCCATAAGCGACTTTTGTATTTGGGGCAGAACATAAACAAATGAAAAGAAAAAGCCCCCCAATGACCCTGAAACCACTTTCTCAAAACTTCAAACAGAACAGGTAACTGAGGACACTGGACAAATAAATGAGACAGAGTTTCAACCTGGAAAAAAACCCACACCTGTCCCCAAACTCTTGATCCAGGTGCGCCCTGTATCTGTTTGTGGCTATCGCTCCAAGCACAATCCTCCATTGGAGGTCCACTGCCTGTTTTTCAACAGGCAGTTTTTACAGGGACCATCAGCTGCCATTAGGGGAGACGTCTGGACCAAAAACTCAGTCCACCTTGACTTCTTCAGCCTGGCAAAAGCAGGTAGGATTGAGGGAGACAGTAGCTGGTTAGTTCCCTCCTGCCATTTCCCACAGCTGGGGTGACTGACAGAGAGGTGAAACTGTTCTCATGTCCCTCGATCCACTGGTCCCACTGAGACCGGTTCTATGCAAAAATCTTCAGGTGTTGTGATAGGGCAGGGAAGGCTTTCTTCACCACCCTGTTGATCAGCCTGATGGAGGGGATGACACTGCTCCATCTCAGGATGTCCATATATGTTGAAGTCATCTTCATCAGGTGACCCAGTTTTGTGCAGCCAGCACTTCTGAGACTGGCTCACAGACTGCAGTGTTAGAGTCCTCATGTAGTTGTTAAAAAACAAAGGTTCCTCAAACAACCACAGTCTCATTTATGGTACATGGGAATTTAAAAATCTGCCATGCCTGCAGCACAGAGCTGTAAAAAGGCATTGACCCTCTAAGGTCCATGTCCTCAGTTTGGAACACGAAAAGCCGTTTATCATAACCCAGCTGCCCAACTTGCCTCAGCAGCAAACAGGCTGTGTCCAGCCAGGTTTAAGAGCCTTTGAGCAGTCTGGAGTCTAAAGGAGGTAATTTTGGACTGGATATGCACCAGCCCCTGCCCCCTGCAGCCACAGGTAGTGCTGCTAAGTGGATCCAGTGCTGGCCATACCAGAAAAAGTTAACAATGGGCTGAAAAAACCCTCCCAGCACCTTCAGACCCTCCTTCCCCCATTCAGGTCCTCCAAGCAGGTGTATGGTGGTTGGTGCTGGAATTTGGATGGTGTTTGTAGATGGTTGACATGTGGATGATCCACAACAACACAATGACAAACCTAAACACATCTGACTGGATTATAAATGAATGTCTATCTCTGTCATTTCCTCTTTTACTAGAATGAGGAGATGCAGTTTGTCAGAGAGCAGCTGTGCTTCTCTGGCCTCAGCTCTGAAGTCCAACCCCTCCCATCTGAAAGAGCTGGAGCTGAGTGACAACAACCTGCAGGATTCATCAGTGAAGCTTCTGTGTAATTTTCTGGAGAGTCCAGACTACACACTGGAGACTCTGAGGTCAGTAGTGTTGGAGTCAGTGCATGCTGGTTCAGCTGTATTGCAATAAACACAGTTAGTATCAAAGCAAAGTTCCATTTTTTTCTGTAAACCTTCAACCTTCTCAGTGGCTGCTTTCCTCAGTGAAGATGTGAGCAGAGGATGGTGACAGATTTCAGGATTGGACACAAACACAGACAGAGAGACAACAGTCAGCCAATCAGAGGAGCCACAAGCTTGTTCTGATCATGTGTTTGAGTGAATGTGAAGATGACTGCTGTTGTGTTCATGTCTACAGGAAATAAAGCTGGATTACAGCTGACAGCATCACAAGATGTACAGAGACAGTGATCCTGATTCATCAAAGTGTTGTAGCATAAGTGTCTGTGGATGAGCTGCATCACTGACTGACAGCTGATGAAGTAGTCTCTGTAAACACTGATTTATGGCCTCTGGTGTCTCTCTTCTTCTCTCATCAGGTGGAAGTGATCTCTGTCAGAGTGAGTAATGAAGGCGGTTGTGTTGAGACGATCAGCTGTGTCCTGATGATCCACAGAGGTTGAAGCAGCAGCAGCTTGTGTGTGGAGAGGCTGTGACTGGGCCATGTTACTGGGAGGCAGAGTGGAGAGGAGAGCTTCATGCAGCAGGGACTGACAGAGGAACAACATCAGTTGGCAGCTGAGAAAAAAAAAATGATTAATTTCATCAAAAGAAACTTTAGGAAATTAATATGACATAATATTGACACAACTCAGGGAAGCCACAGCTGCTGACTGGTCTGCCAGAAGAAGGGAACACAAGAAAAACACAGACAGGGACACCTCGTGGCCAGGTGGAGGCGTGGTTACACTCATTTAATTCATTCAGTATGTGGTGGGGTGGGGTGTGTTTATCACTCTGTCACTCACTTGACCACTATGCTCCCTTTCTCTCTCATTCACTCACTGTGTGTGTCGATGTATGGGGTTACTAAAAATACATCATTTTTTTTTATTTTATTCTTTTATATTGAATCTATTTATAGTTTTATAGTTTTTTGTATGGTATGAAAACATAAGTGTTCTGTTAGAGAAATTAAATAGTTGTAAATAGTCTGAGTGATTATCCATTATGTGACTGAAGATGTTTTGAAATATGTTTTTGTAGAAACTAACCTAA
>JAPZDZ010040449.1:0-11777 GCA_029783805.1 Acanthurus tennentii
GGGGGTTAGGGTTAGGGTTAGGGTTAGTTGGGTAAGAGGGTTAATTTCCTCTTAGCCGACAAGGGAGAACCAACATGGATGCTGGCATGCTGTATCCAGCACAGGCGTGTGATGCTGATGGGGTGTTAGGTGAGTGACATTTACATCAGCAAGCAACAGACACCAGTGAACTTTCAGTAGAAGAAGAGAAACAGCAAAGGTAAATGTCTGAAACTTGTGGAGACAACGAGGTGCAGGAGTCCTTCCCCTTCAAGAGACAAGATCAGCCACCATGAAATAGAGGCAGCAGGTGGTCATCATGCGTTCATGGTGATATTGAAAGTGCGCACAACACGAATGTTATAAGTCGGGTTAGAGGCCTCGCTGCTGTCACATCCTTCCATGACGCTGACAAGTCAAAGCCGAAAGTCGAAAGCCGGGCAGCAGAACGCAGACGTCATTTGGTTCAGTGTGAAATCAAGACAGCTTACAGAAGAAATTTGTGGTGACGCTATTGTGCCATTTCTGTGTAAAAAGGACTATTGTATGTGTGTGTGTGTGTGTGCGTGTGTGTGTGAGAGAGTGTCTTTGTTTTGTTCACCTTTCAGTCTCTCGATGAGCTCCAGCTGAGACCCAGATGCCTCTCCAGACTCTTCTTCGATGGTGCCCTGCAGCTGCTTTAGCACTTCCTGTTTCATCCAAAGACAAAAGTGGCACAGAGCTTCATCACAGAGCAAAGAGACCACGCTGTGTTTTCTGATTTGGCCACCAGAGGGGGCAGCAGAGTCACAAAATTTCATACCAATACAGGCTTTTAAAGTTGAAACATGCTTATAAACTATGATTTTAAAAAACATGATAACAGTAAAGATATTCATTATAAAAATGCATCATTATTTATAATTGACTATATTATGAGGTTAATGTAACAATAAAACATGAAACTCACTGACAAAACAGACAAGGAGCAATCTGGCTAACAACTACAAACACTCTGTCTCTCTCTCTGTCTGTCTCTCTCTCTCTGTCTGTCTGTCTCTGTCTGTCTCTCTCTCTCTGTGTGTCTCTCGCCCGGCCTGCGTCCTCCTTCACTCACCACGATGAAACGACAGCGTTCATACAGCGACATGATGGACTAACACCACTCAGAATGGCCATGTATGTTTTCTACTCATCGACAGAAAACAGGAAACAGGAAACAGGAAATGGGAAGTGAGTGTGTGTTTGGAAAGGAAGGATGCAACAACAAAGAACAAGAAAACTACAATGAAAAACAACAACCTGCAGAGAGTCATGGAGGCTAACAACAGGACAACTGTAACTTCAGAGAAGGAGTCAGAGAATGAACCACTGAAGAAAACCTGTTTAAAAGGAAACCAGGAAAACGACTGCAGAAATAGAAAAGAGGGCAAAAACATAAATCAGGCAGAAATGATTTTCTGTAGAAAAAAGAACACTAAGAAAATAACAGAAAAATAAAACTAAATAAAACACTAAAATGAAAAAAACTGAGGGAAACCATAAACAACATGTACAGGGAGAAGAAAGTGCAGAAAATACAACTATTAGAGAAATTACTAAAGGAAATGAAACAAGGATACAAAGATAATAATTACCTCAACGATGAAAAATGATAAAAACAAGGGAAAGAGGACAAACAGAGAAAAACAAGGCAAGAAAGACGAGATTAAGAGTGAAAAACAAAAAATAAGCAAAATGGGAGAAAAAAGCGGAAAGAAAGAGGACAAACAGCTCACTTCCAAAGATCCTCTCACACTCCGACCTCTCACTCTGACAAGAAACAAGGAACTCATTCTGCAGCCCGGAGACGCACGTGATTGGTGGAAAATACCACAGGTCTATTCTGAGCTACAGGGAGAGAGAGAGGTTCACTTCATATGAGAGAGAGACAGACAGACAGAGAGAGAGAGAGACAGATCTCTCTCTCTCTCTGTCTGTCTCTCTCTCTCTCTCTATCTCTCTCTCTCTCTCTCTCTCTCTCTCTCTCTCTCTGTCTGTCTGTCTGTCTGTCTGTCTGTCTGTCTGTCTGTCTGTCTCTCTCTCTCTCTCTGTTTCTTAAACCCTGGTGGTCACATCGACTG
This sequence comes from Acanthurus tennentii, assembly GCA_029783805.1. Classification (NCBI taxonomy): domain Eukaryota; kingdom Metazoa; phylum Chordata; class Actinopteri; order Acanthuriformes; family Acanthuridae; genus Acanthurus; species Acanthurus tennentii. The sequence continues at coordinate 2,082 of JAPZDZ010040449.1, forward strand.
TCTCTGTCCAAGTTTCTGTGTGTCCTTGTACCTGTTGCGATGAGTACTAAATACATTTACTCGAATACTGAGTAATATGTAGTATGAATACAACCACTAAGTGCATAAATCAAATTTGTAACAAACAAAATAAATTTTTTCTAGTGTTCAGTTTTTATCAGAAGTGTGTGTTCCTGAAATATAATTCGGTGTGTCTGCAGTAAAGATGTTCTTGGCACTAAAGAACTTAACGGTAAGAACCGCCTGTTTTGTTTTGGCTCAACCTGAAACTGAACCGCCATTTTATAAGGACAGGAATCACGACACATTACGGTGTTTTGGTTTATTTGACCAAACTTGAGTTGGATCTGATAAACCTGTTATGGAACTACATGGAACCCTAAAACATGACATTTCCTCCTTCCAGTAGGGGGCACTCTAACTGTGACATAATATTAACATGTTGTTGCGTTGTACATCGAAGTTATAAGCTTTTTAGTTTTAATAGTTCATAATTTCATTTGCTGGAAACAAACACCACGCCACGGTCACACAGCTAAAGCCAAACAAAAGCTTTGAAGAACTTTTCATCAGAAAGGTTTTACGAGCACACGATCCAAAAATCAAGTCAGTCTAATGAAGCCTCAAGGAGGAGTTAAAAATACAACGTGTGCAAAATAAAAAAGTGCAGTAAATTCAAAATGGCTGACTTCCTCCATGTAAAATGGGCTGCTGGAGCTGCTCTGTTGAAACTTTGTAGGGGGGGCTACACAGCCATTAGGCCCCACCCACTCCCAAAATATATATCAGATATGAATATTTGACATGTGTGGCAGGTTTGATGAGATTACACGGATCCCTTCGCCCTCAGAAACAGCTCTGTCATGACAAACGCTCAACATGGCCGCACTTATCCAAGAACAAAAGCTTTGATTACATTCATTTCTCAGGTGGGCCCAGAACAGATTTTAAGTCATTTAAATGAATTTTGTGGGGGGAGTTCTTTAAAATATGACACATGATAATTGAGAGTCATTTCCTGTGGCCAGAGGGTGGCGCTGTGAATATGGCTGAACATGTTGTGGTTGGGACTGTTATCAAGCATACAGAGTTTGATTTAGATTGGACATTGTGCCTTGAAGTTAGGCGTATTTCATTTTTCATGGTGAATCACCATGATGGCACAGTCAATCAAAAAAAGAAGCTTTAGATAAACTTTCATCCCAAAAGTGCTGAGAGTTCACACAGCGAGTTTCACGAGGATCAGATCAAATCTCCAGGAGTTCGTTAAAATAGCAAAGGTGGAAACCGCCAAAGATGGCTGCTCCATCCAAAATGGCAGACTTCCTGATGAGTTTCAGTCCCAAGAGATTCTTTGTAGATCTGGCTATGATGAAAATGTGTACCAACGTTTGTAGTGCTACATGAAAGGGGTTGCCAAGGCTTTAGGGGGTGCTAGCGAGACATTTTGTCCCTGTCATCTACGAAACTCATAGAACGCGTAAATTTTAACCCCAACTGACACGTCCACTAAGTTTCATGAGTTTTGAGCACGCTGAAGTCGTCAAAGAGGGAATTTATTTCTAAGAAGAAGAAGAAGAAGAACTCCTCGTGTTTCGGTTGGGTCCTTGCACCCTCGGAGTTCGGGCCCTGATAACTAATATTTCTTGATAAATTCAGTGACACATTAAGCATCTGTTCAGAGTTCATTTTGCCGAAGGGCGGAGACGCTCAGCTGAGCTTCTGATGCTGGTCTGGTTCAGGATCTTTGGTTCTCTGTAAGCGACAGCAGAACCTGAACACAACTGGCTGCTTCTGCTTGAGACAGCCGACTTAACTGGGACGCAATTTATGGTAAAAGTACAAATGCCTGTTTTATATTTCATGCAAAACATTTGATCGCACAAGTGAAATCGTTACTACAAAACAGCAGGTGTGCGGTCTTATAAGTGCTGATATTCATTACTTTGACACCAAACATATTTTTTGTGAGGTCAGCTTTCTCTGTCCAGTTCTTAAAGAAAAAAAGAGACACTTTCAGAAATACTTTAATGTCCTTGCAATTTTTATTATTATTTTTATTCTGTGTATTTTATTCACAAGTGACACAAAATGAAGGTGAGAAAAACAAGTTCACCTGTAAATGAAGTAAGCCAAAGAGAAAAGTCAAAAGTCAGAATATCGCCAATGTCACGTTTTACTGTCATTTAAGAAATTAAAATGAACTGCTGATATAAAACCTTTAAAATGTGAGGATCAGAAAAATAACGTGAAAACTGCTGTGACTTTGTGCAGTATTTCAGCGGTACTCTTTGCAGTATTTCAGCTGTACTCTTTGCAGTATTTCAGCGGTACTCTTTGCAGTATTTCAGCGGTACTCTTTGCAGTATTTCAGCGGTACTGTGTGCGGTAATTTAATGGTTCTTTGTGAAGTATTTTAGTGATACTGTGTGCAGTGTTCAGTGGTATTTTGTGCAGTATTTCACTGTTCCTGTGTCTTCAGTCTCCTTACTAATGATTTTTGCTTTGCAGTACTGCAGTAGCAGTCATCAGAATATTACCCATACTGCAGTAGTACACAGGTAAATATGCTCACTGACCTTCATGTTTGACGCCTCAGTCTCCAGTTTCGTCAGGTGGTTGGAGTTATCCTGCAGCTCCTGTCGCAGGTTTGAGTTCTCCATCTTCAACACCTCCACCTGCCTCAGCAGCTGGTCATATGACGCTGCCGCCATGTTGGAAAACCCACGTCTGACCTGCACGAAACAAACCAGGAACCGTCACACTGCAGTGAGGTGGAGCTACGATACTGAGCAGAGCAGCAGTGTTGCTGGAGCAACAGTTCATGTATTGATGATAACAGCAGTGTGACTAGTTAGGTGTGTGTGTGTGTGTGTGTGTGTGTGTGTATATTATGAGATGTGATTCTTCTGTTTTGAACTGTTTTACTGACGGCTCACCATCTGCTCACATCCTTAACACACACATGAACACTGCAGTACTACAGCACCGTGGTACTTTCTGCAGTACTGCAGGACTGAGTGTCACTGCTGATCTTCTGAATTGATATATTTCTGCTTCACAAAGCTTCGATTCCAACCAGTTTGATTTCAGATCAGTTACTGGGATTGATAACCACTGTTTCAATTTCCTGAGCGACTCCTGAGCTCAAGCAGCTCCTTGTTGGATCAGTGAGGATCTCCGTCAACGGGCCTCAATGACCCAAAGCTCAAGTGGAAGATCATCAGCAGTGATGAGAGTTTTGTCTCAAGCACAGTGGGGGAGCTGGAGTCTCTGAGACTGAAGATGGAGCCCAAACACGAGCCTGCTGGTGTTTTTCTTTGACATCTGCAGGTCGTGCACCCTGAGTTTGTTCCCCGGGCTCCAATGTGTGGCTCCAAGATGTCCAAGTGGCAAAACTGGATGCAAACAACCTGAACTCTGGAATGGTGGCAACAGCTTCTCAATCATGACAACATCCTTCACTAACAAGGAGTTAAAGAAGCACGAGTTTGGAACCAAACAGCACAGCTGTCTCTTCCTTCCACTGCGATTTACTGGATTAGGCTCTCAGCAAATCCCTCCCTGAAGGACACAAGTCGTTCCAGGGGTCAGAAACCTCGTAACTCAGGCACTGAAGGTGATCAGGTAATGTCACTGAGAACCCAAATACACAAGTTAGCACTTGCAAACTGCTGCTGCTGCTATAACATGCAAACCTGTGCAGCGCTCTATTCGTCCCCAGCAGGAACAGTTTCAGAGAAGTCTGGTTCCCTGAATGAGCTCCAGCTTCTGAACCTCGGATTCAGTCTCACAGCACTGCGACTGTCCGACGGCACATTTGACCAGAGGTGGTGTTCATACACTTACAGCTCAGTGGACTGACAGACCACCAGGTAATGTTTGTGGTATTAATGATACGTGCTTTGAACAAGCCACGGCATCCTGTCGACTCTTCAGACTCTTTATTTCAAAGAGAAGATGATGAATTTACTGAAAAAATGATTGCCAGATTAATCAATAATAAAAGCAATGACTGTCAGGTTATCACATAATGAAATATTCATTATTAACATTCTTTCTTTCAGAGGGAATTTCTGCATGTACGGAAAACCTGAAGGAGAAGTGAACAACAGCAGAGCTGCAGGTCCGAAAAGACATAAAAAAGTGAAGCATCTCACTGAATTTTCACCCTGATGCTGATTTCGTGTTCGCTGCAGAAAAATCACAACTTTACCGTCAGATTTTCCAACAGCTGCGGTGTGACGAGTCGATAGTACACCCCACACAGATTACTACTGCAGTACTTCCCCACAATACGACATCAGTACTGTGACACAGTAGCACAGCTCGGGTCACACCTCCGCCTCTTTTAACAGCTCTCCATATTACATGATCACATTGATCGATCAGTGACTGATGATAATCGATACAGCGGTCAGTCTGCCCACCGATCACATGAAGCAAACTGTCTGAGAACAGACACAATAGAAGAAAACTGCTCCTCTCTTTTATTTTTTATTTCCTCCCTGTGTCCTTTTCCTCCATCACCGGTCGGCCATTTTCTCTCCCTCTTCTCTCCTCCCCCCATCATCCCTGCCCCCCCTCCATCTTTTTTCCTCCTTCTCCATCACAGGAAACATGCAGAACAGAATCAGGCCAGAAGAAGAACAACACCAGAGAACAACAGACAATGAAAAAAAAATAAAAACCACACAATGCCCCCCATCCTCTCCACACTCATCCACCCCCTACACACACACACACACACACACACATACACTCACACACACACACACACACACACACACACACACACACACTCACACACTCACACACACACCAATCTCACACAAAATAAAAACAAGGACAGAAGCGAAAGAATGAATTAAGTATGAATAGATTCTGGATAAAGGAAGAGAAAATGGCAGCTCACCCCATTGCTGTAGCCTCCATCACCCTCCCTCTCTCTCGCTCGCTCTCTTTCTGTCTGACAGAGCAGTCAGCTGGGCGAGCGAGCAGCCAATCAGGTGGCAGAGACAGAGATAAAGAGGGAGGAAAGAGGAGGGAGGGGGGCTATCTCCTCCCTCCTGCTTCTGCTCCCAGCATGCTTTGGAGCTGCTGCAGGCAGACTGACCGGGTTACGGAGGCACACAAAGCATCAGCACACACACACAAAGCATCAGCACACACACACAAAGCATCAGCACACACACACACACACACACAAACACACATACACACGCATGTATACGTACACACACACTGCAGTCTGATCAATACTGATCTCATCTTCATGTGTTTATTTCAGTTCAGATCGATCGCATCAATCAAATACATTCAAACTCAGAAGTCCCTGCACACAGCTAATGCTAGCATCAAAAGCTAGCGTGAGCTGCTGCTGTTTATGTGGTTGAATTAAATGACTTGACAGGAAGTTAGCATCCTTCCTACACGGATCGTTGCTGTACAAACATGGACTCGCTGTAGACTTTGTCATGTTTCCATCTTGAGACACATTTTCGTGAAGCAAAAAGAGCACAAAGCGAAATAATCCCAACAGAAGAGGCATCTCCTTTTCACAGGTCCTGACACGTTCATCGCCCTTCATTCATCGTCCTGTAACACCAGACACCATTTTCTCAGCTCGGCTGCCTGTTCCACCAGCACCAACTGACCTGGTGTCAGCTTTTTAAAGCTTTTTAAAGCTTTTTAAAGCACAAAAACAAGTCTTAAAGCTTCCGGACATGCTTTTGTTCAGCCATGATGATGGTACGAAGACTAACCGAGCTATTTTACTCAAAAGCCAAACATAAAATACATAAATGACCAACCATTTTAAATTATTTGTTTGTCATGCAGTGGATTTGCTTCTTCCAGCCACATCTGCCATGCAGCTGGTGTTCATGAGCCGGTCTGTGCAGAGCCAACCGCTGCCCTTCACCACACAAAGCAGGACAGTTAGACCGGGCCTGGAAACTGATATTTGGTTTGATAACGTTTGAATTGACCAGAGTGATCGCGGTGTTTCTCTCACTTTCTGCACAGACTGAGAAACTGTCAGTTCATCCTGAACTGTGAGCTTGTTTGAACATGCAGAGTCGTCTGCTGAGAACCGATGGGACCGAGGATTTGACTTTCTGATGGAGGTTTACTGTGGACACGCTTGCTACAAATGAAGCTAACAGGTTGAAGGTTGAGGCCAAACAGAAAGTGTCTATAAAGTCACTGACTGCTGAGTATTTTTCACTGACCGGTGATGAAGCCATCGACTTAGTTTGCAACAAACGTATGTCTGAATTTACCTTCAGCTGACACTTGAAGATGAGAACGCGAAAGGCATTTCCAGCTCAGCCAGAACTTTAGCAAAGACTTTCTCCAAAATCTCGGACAACAAAGGTCTAACCGCTGTGGTCAAAAGCTGTTCAAGGACCAGATCGCCAGTCAGGGCAACAATTCTTTCAAAGCCACTAAAAGGAACTCAGGGTTGTTGGTGTCCATGAAAACTTGCCATGTTTGAGTGTTAGCTGGAAAGCATGAATCTGTCGGTGGAGTCAGAGGACTCTGCACAGCTTTGGATTGTAGTTTTCATCACGTATGTCGCATCTTTTGACCGACAGTAGATGATTTTATCTTTTGACATGATGAGAGACGTTTTGTTTATTAATGGGAACATTTTTTACCCAAAACAGTCGGTTCTGTGTGTTCTGTTCAAAGGCTGAAGTGATTCTCAACACAGTTCATTCTGAAATCACCAACAGATTCAATGATTTGATGTAGTGATAAAGTTAGCGGCAACAGCATGAAAACAACTGTTTGGGTTAGAAACAGTGCGGCTTCTCATGTGAACCCTCGAAACAAATAACTGCAAAACGTCAGATCTGACGAACTGTTCAAAACACAAAGATGCTCAACAATCACAGGAGAAATCATTTTACTTGCATGAAGAGTTAGCATGAAGGGTTAGCATGAAGCTAGCATGAAGCTAGCATGAAGTTAGCATGAAGTTAGCATGAAGCTAGCACGAAGCTAACATGAAGCTAACAGCAGCTGACTGTTAGTTAATCACACTTTCCCCTCTGAGTCAGCTGCTATTTACTAGAATAAAGTTTTACCAAACAGGTTTAATTATCAGTTGTTATGAAAATGTTGTCACAGTAAATCTGCTTGTGCTGTCTAGTAAAAAACCCAAATCTGTAAGATTTTTGGTTTGCATTTTTCTGACGCTGTGACTCATTTCTTCAGTGCGACTTGCAACCCCCATATTTTTGCACTCTGATGTCTTTGCTGGGATCCAGTGGGACACTTGAAAAACTTCCTCCAAAACTCTTCAATATTTGTGTTTGACGGTGAATGTGGCCTGGAGACCAACAGAGGACTGATACATGTGACGGTAAACTGATGAAAAACAAAGCAAATCCTCTTTCCTTCTCGTGTTCCACACAAACAGTTCGTGTCCCAGTAAACGAGGAACGAACTCTAGTTTTCACAAAACCTTAAAAACGTTTCATCATTTGGTTTCTAACAACATCTGCTTCATTCATCAATAATAACTTTCTGTCTTTTCTTTCCTCCAAAATGAGTCAGTTTGCTAAAAGAGTAAAAGCTCTGATCTGATCAATGCAGGACTGATCAGTTCTCCTCCACTCAGGCAGAAAAGTGACCGAACAAACACTTTCCTTCAGTCTGAAAATCGCTTAATAAAACAGTCACATCCTCACTGAGCTGTCAGCCAATCAGGCGCCAGGATTTACAGCCAGCACACACACACACACACACACACACACACACACTGACACACACTCGAACGGTTTCTATTGAATTTAATCAAAACTGCAGCAAATTAATCAACACGGTAAAATAATGAATCAAATCGATGGCGAGACTCAGTTTTACGACAGAAAACGTTTCATCACTGTATTTTTTTACGAGCATCAGCATCATGTGATGAGTTCATGTCAGTCACACTGCAAAGTTAAACCTTCAACCAACTTCAGGTCTGACATCACTGTGACATCATCACAAAGCTCTCAGCAGGTGTCCAGGTGTGTCACACGTCAGCTGACAGAGAAGATCCAAAACAAACCTGGAACCCGGAGCACGTGAACAGTACTGAGTTTACAGTTTTCACAGTGTGTCTCACCTCAGCAGCTCTGACACACCTGGGCCATCAGGTGATCACATGCACCTGTGAGCAGCACCTGCACTGAGGCCTCCATCATTCAGTTTACAGCTTTGTGAACACGAACTTGTTTCAAACTGAAGATCAAATAAAAACATCATGTATAACAGAGCTGGAAACGATCATCACTGTGTTTCCTCTACAGTCGCCGTCAGCTGATGAGACATTCAGGAACAGTCAGAGTTTGCAGGAACTTCGGAAACAGAAGCTCGTGCTGAACGTCACCTGTCAGACTCTCCAGGTGTTCACCTGCTCTGCTCACTCCGCATGTTCGTGTGTTGTCTTTGTCCACGTTCACTGTCCGTGTGCACGAGTCGCAGGAGGCAAAAAAAATACTGCAGTAAAAATACTAAAGTAAAAATACTAAAGTAAAAATACTAAAGTAATACGTTAACATGCGTCTGAACTTTCTGACCCTTCATTCTGCATCAAACCGACCAGAGACTCTAAATTTCAAAATAACAAACTCACTGATTCTCAGCTGTGTGTGTGTGTGTGTGTGTGTGTGTGTGTGTGTGTGTGTGTTTTCACTGTAAACACTGCCAGCCAGTGAAGTACACAGGAGACATGTACTCAGATTACTGCTGTTCATGATGTACATAAAGTACCTCTAACTGCAGTCTGTACTGCCACCAGTACTCTTACTCTAACCACGACATGTCATGAGTACAAACTGCAACACCAGTGTGTTGTTTTCCTCTCAGACGCAGTATTTGTAAAGTAAAGTAATACTCGTGTACAGAAACACACTGAAATACAGCGGCCGTGTTCGCGTTACCGTGACTGTAAGATGTAACCTGTTACTGTGGTGGTAACGTTACTGAACAGTGGCTGTGAGTCGTAAGTAATTAGTAACGTTGTGAATGTGACAAAAGCGTTAGCTTAGCGTTAGCTAAACGTTACTGCTAACGCTGACCCGCTACTTGCCCGTAACTTTCCCCGAACACAGCCGGTCTGACCCGCAGTCTGTCGGTTAATCGAGCATGTTATTACTCTTCCCGATCCCGTGATACCCGGTAACCGTAACCAGTTCAGCCACAGACCCGTCCGAACACCGACAGCCAACCAAAACAAACGGGTAGCACGGAGCTAAGCTAACAGCACGGTCCTTCTTACCTTCCGATCGGAAGAAAACGATCAAAGTCCGTTTCAAACGGCGGCGGATTCACGGGAACATCACCGGGAGAAAACACACAGCCATCAAACAGTCCGTTAGAGGCGGCGGAGGCCGCTCATGAGTCCGGTCCGAGCGGGAGGAGAGGAGTTCAACAAAGTCCGGGAGAAGTTTCAACTAACTCGGCCTTCTTGTTGTGGAGAGGCTGCTGCTGCGGTCCGCCATCTTGTCTGTGTGTGTGTGTGTGTGTGTGTGTGTGTTTGTGTGATTGTGTGTATCTGTGTGTGTGTGCGTGTGTGTGTGTGTGTGTGTGTGTGTGTGTGTTTGTGTGATTGTGTGTGTGCGTGTGTGTGTGTCTGTGTGTGTGTGTGTGTGTGTGTGTGTGTGTGTGTGTGTGTGTGTGTGTGTGTGTGTGTGTGTG
>JAPZDZ010040649.1:0-11758 GCA_029783805.1 Acanthurus tennentii
TGAAGTTGAGGATATATGAGATAGTTTGGGCTTATGGATCGGATCGGACGGGTTCTAATAAAAAAATCCGATACCCGATCCAGTCATTTTGGCCTGGATCGGGCCCGATACCGATTCAGTGGATCGGATCGGACCATCCCTAGTCTTGGGTACGTCAACCATCTATTGGTTCATGCCAACTGTGTGTCAGTTCCCCCTTGCTGACACCTCCTAATCTGACCCCTTGATCCTGTCACGTTATATATATATGAATGCAAATGTCCCACCCTGTCTTTTGTTTCTTGTTGATTCCCTTAACCTAATCAAATTGATGCCCCTTCCTGTGTCAGTTTCTTTTGTCTCCCTTTTGTTAAGTCTCTTTTTAGCATTACCTGCTTTCCTGTATATAAATAATTGTAATTCATTTGCTCGGGGTCAGCTCACAGACACAGACCCGCTCTCTGTCAGTCAGTTTACCAGTTTGCCAGCATACTTCAATGAAACTCGCACCATCACAGCAAACCCTTGAAACTGGACTTCAAGGATTTTTCTTCAACAATATACAAGGCTTTCTTCATGTTGTCAGTAGTTGGGGCAATCTTTATGACCCCTAATTGGTATGTCACGTTCCTCAGAATAGGAAACTGAGCAGGATTTTTCCCAATTATTAACTTTGGAGGTGACTGCCTCCGCCGATTTCCAGGCTGCCACCACTTAAAATGGTCAAAAACTAACATTTTATAATAATTCCACAACTTCATCACAATATACAGCATGCAGCAATGATTTTAGCTGTCATGTGCAGAGCTGTCTTGGGTCTAACCATGAAGGAAAAGGGTGTTAGTCAGTGCCCCAGATTCTGTTTTTTTTTTAAGGTCCCATATGCCTCTTTTTGTCAGTATTATTAGGTCTTAGACAGGCACATTTCAACATTTTAATTGAAGTCAAAACCTTTTGATGACTGTTCATCACAAATGTCTTATGTGTGCCCAAAGCAAATTTCAAGTTGTTAAGATGAATTCTGTGAGAAAGTTTGTTTGTTAGTTTTTTAAAGTGTGATCCTTGATCATGTGAAGTCATTAGGCACTATAAATATGGCTGATTATTGAAGTATAGATATATCGAGGTCTTGACTCTTACCAAGTATGTGAAGCATGGTACAGATTCAACCTTCTCAACAAAAGTTATGACAATATTGTGTTTCATGGCAAGACATGAAGCTTCGTTGCCACATAACCGCCATGCTCTATAATGATAGCGTAATCTTTCGATTATTTTTTAACACAAAGTGGTCTGGATGACACACACCAAATTTTAAATCCATCTGATTAGTGCAAGAGTTGCAAATGATTTGAGACTTCTAGGTGGCACTATGGAGCCATGGAATGCAGGTTTTAGTAACTTAACACTTTTCTGATAAGAATAAGGCAATTACCGAGCAAAAATCATTTATTGCAGGGGCGCCGGTTTAGCTCGATCGGTAGCGCCGGCGTCCCATGTACGGAGGCTTAGTCCCCTGTGCGGCGATCGCATGTTTGACTTCGACCCTTTGCCGCGTGTCACTTCCCCCTCTCTCTGTCTCCCAGTTTCAACTCTGTCCTGTCAAAGAAAAAGGCCATAAAGCCCAAAAAATCTCTTTAAAAAAGTCATTTATTGCTACAACACTCAATGAAGAAAAGACAGAACCAGCATCAGCAGTGACATTAAAATAGTTCATTATGCTCTACACACTAAAACAGAAGAGACAGAAGAAGCTTGATTGAGGGACAGTCACATGAGGAGAAAGCTAAGCAAAGCCAGTTCTGCATGCAATCAAAATCCTCTGATCAGAACTCTCCAAAGTAAAACGTGGAATATGTGCCAAAGTTGACCCTTGTATTGAGGCTGTAACTACCATCCTTATCGGTGAGATTCAACTGCTGGAGACTGATATCAACAGCAAGCCAGAAACCATTCAGGACACCTCATTAGCTCACGGTAAGACCATCCAAGAGCTGGAATTAGCAACTACAGCTAGCTGTGATGGAGACAAGCTGAAAGCCTAAGTGGAGCACATCTCAGTCTTGATGACTTAATTGCAAGAAAAATGTCTTGATTTGGAGGGGTGCTCAAAATTGTAGAACCTAATAATAGCTGGAGTAAAGACAGGTACAGAGAATAGCTAAAACATCTGGGATTTCACAGCACAGTTACTCAAAGACACACTCAGACTTGATGAGAAGCCTGTGCCCGATCAAGTACACAGGGCACTGAAAACCTGACCAGTATCATCTGATCCTGTGGGTGCACTACTGCCATGTCTCAGAGGAAATTCTCTGCAAAGTGGCAAAAGACAGGGACTTATCATACCAAGGACAATGGATACGGATCTTTCAGGTACTCCTTCCCAAAACCAGATGAATACTGGGAGGCATAAAAGGAGTCCAATTCAGACTCACGTACCCAGCTAAACTCTGCATTACATATAACGACTCCAGAGAAGCATTAAAGTACGCCAAAAGTTTGAGAGTTAAGTATCACTAGGATTGGGACATAGAGCATCTCAAACTTACTCTCTGTATGCGTTACACCCACTTCTGATGGGGAATGAACTGCTATGAGGATTGTGCTCTGATTACATGTTGGCTAATCTATATTTAGGTGAATTTTTTTAACCTGTGCTGAAATGTTTTACACGTGCTAGAGCACAAGATGTTTGTCAAAAATTTCTGTGGGGGAAAAAACAGATTAAAATCCCATGAGATGCAATTTAATCCTAAGACTACTCTTGATAACACAGTTTCCATTTGGGATACATCATTTAATTCAGCAGACAGTATGTAACATCTAGGTAGGTCATTGTAATGTTTCTGTTGTTTAATGATGCACCAGACGGACCACAACGTGCTGAACAGTAACATATGGCTTTATTGAGGAGCCTCATGCCAACATCATGCACTCTGTCTCACTCGCCAACTGTGTATCTGCACTTCCCAACCGGTGGCATAGATTGACAATAAAGCATTCAACACACTTAATATTCCTCTGAATATTACAGTTATGAGGATTGAGCAGTAAGTTAAATGGGAGGAAATGGTCCTACATCCTGAGGCTTGAATAAGGGTGCAAATGAACCAATTAATCAGGACAGTCTTAGCCCACTTAAAGTCCCTTGATAATGCCAGAATATTCTTGCAGAAGACACAACTCAAGAATGATTTGCACAACACGCTGAGGAGTAGGTGGATAGGACACCTAGATTACCCCTTCCCTCTAAAGCCATACACACAGCTTTTTTAACTGCAAAGGCATTCTTTTTATCAAAAATTCACATTAAGCTGATAAGGAGGGTAGATACCTATGGGATGAGTGATGGGGTCTTTTGCACTCAACCTTGATAACCTTGGTAAATTAATGTGGCCTTAATTTTATAACCCCCGTTTTTTTTAAATAAAGGGTTTGATCTTAATACAGACATTATCCAAATTTAACAGGTGGGGTTGACATAAATTATGTATGTAAGTATTAGATTAATACTTGTAATGGTTTTCACCTCAAAGGATTAACTCAGCCAAGCGTAAGAAAAGCTAAATATCTGCAAAAACAATACAAACATACACAATGTTTGGAGAATACAGGGAAGAGTGTACACTTTCTACTAAAGTGTCCATGAAGTCCACGCAAGAATGGCTTACTTTCCGGTAGACTCCATACTCATGTCATATATTAAAACCTGACAAACAATAATGTTATTATTTCAGACTCCTGTCCTCTTACATTTTCTGTAAAATTAGAGAGAATGGTTTAAACAAGCCATGCTGGAGGTTTAATCCTCAAATGCTCACAGAAACAAAACTTTGTGAATACTTGAAGTTACAGAGTTTATCTTCGAGACAAACAATAGCACAGGAGTTTCTTCAGCATTATGTTGGGAGACCTTCAGAGCCTTCCTCAGAGACTGCATCATCTCATGCCAAGCGGCTCAGAATAAGTAAAAGAAGGCAGGGCAAATTGAGCCAGAATAGCACATAGAACAACCAGATGCAGAAAATGCTGTTTGCCCAATTTTAGAAAAACATACCAAAATTTCTGCACTAAATTACACACTAATTCAAATACTTTCAAGTAAAATCAGCATAGCTTTTCAATTTATCAAACACATACAATTTAAGTCTGACAATAAATCCCATAAACTCCTAGAAGAAAATAGCTTAATGTTTATAAAGAAATGATCCTGCAATTCATGAAATTATATCAGGGAAAGGAGAATTGCTCTCAAGTAAGATTTAATGTAAATAATTAGGGTCAGACATTGCTTTAGTTGGAAAAAATAAGTGCAGATACACACCACTATTGGTGTACGTATTAGGCAGCCGCTATCAGCAAATCAATATATTTAACATTCTGCACCCTTTTGAAGCCAAGTCAACATTGTTGTGCTTCATGTGTTAGGTATGTGACGTTACACTCAGGACCAGCCCTAACCTCCCTGGGGCCCTGAACAAAATTCTGATAAGCCCTCTTACCTGACCTGGGAGCTATGTTAACCTTTACCTCAACTACAAATACATGATTATTTTGTTTAAAAAATGCATTACTGTAGATTAAACTGTCTGTGTGTGTCCACCTAAATAAACCAGAGCTGATAGACTCAATTCACTAATCATTATCCTGTTCGAATGTTATGCACACCAAAGAAGAAGGACTTAGACAGTACATTGTCTAGACAGAGTCCTAGAAAGTCACTGGTGAAAACCAAGTAATTTTGGGGTTTTTTTGTGCACGGACATATGCATTCTGGCTTGTGTGCCCTTGATCTGCAGTTTATGCACACTCTGTGCGCACGTTGTCCTTTATCAAATGCCATAAATAGTTATATTTTACTCTCAGGTCTTTCAGAACACAGTGAGATGCAGACAAGAGAAGATCCTAACATGCTAACACTGGCAACAGAGTGAGTCACTTACTCTGCAAGTTAGTATAGCCTACCTATAGCCTAATATTACTGCTGATACTGCATTAGAAAAGAAACAACACAAGTTTACCTGACTGCTGTTTCTGCAGCTCACTCTTGTGTTGTTGTTTTTTCTCTCCTTGTGTGACACTTCATGCTATCATCTCTCAATGGTAAATACTGACACACGCTTTGACAGCAGGGGGCGGTGGGTCCCTTGCTCACCTTCTATGAAAAAAGAGTGTTAGGTAATGCGCCCCGGGTTGTGTAGTTTAAATGCCATTCTGATTTGCAAAGACAAACTCTTCTGGCCAATAGACTAAGCCAGGTGGTTGGCAAACTTAAACATCTGGATCAAAATAACCCCTAAATGACATTATTTTTTTAATCTGAGGCATCTTTTCAATGTAATGTATGATTGCAGAGCACAAAAAAGAGCCACTTAAAACAGTGCTCTGGACGCAGAAAAAGCATTCAACCAAGTTGAATAGTCTTATCTCTTTGCATTGCCAAAAAAATTCCAGCCAGGAGAAAAATTCATTTTATGGTCAAAACATCTCCTATATATCAACCCAAATGGTAGAATAACTTATCAAACCATTTCACCAAAGTCTTACTTATTTCTCAACCACTTGCTGAGACCATCAGGTCCTTCCCAGGTATAAACAGCTACAATACCAGGCACACTCTAAATAAAATTTCTTTTTTATTTGGCACATTCTCTGGCTGCAGAATAAACTGGAAAAAAGTAAAAGCATGCAAATAAACATTCAAGTCACCTTTTGGCTTCAATAATCAACAATAAATTGATAAAATTAAATAACTCAGCATTTATATCACAAGGAAATACTCCCTCTTATTTGAGGCAAATTTTTCACCCACAAATTCCAAAACTTCAGTTTTTAAACTGAAATTCAGTTTTGAAAATTGCTATTCATTTCCCTCCATGGCAAAAACATAGCTATAAAATTAATATTTCTCTTGCAACTGATTTATCTATTTCAGACAGTTCCAATTTTTCTTCTCAAATAATTTTTAAGGAACCTTAACACCACCGACTCTATATAGGAATAAAAGACCCAAAGAACCCTCTAAAGACACTTGGGCAAATTTTGAAAGAGTGAAAGACTAGTCCCACCCAATTTTCTCTTCTGATTGAATGAGATATTTCAACATGCCAAGTGGATGGATAAAAATGGAGAGGGATGATTGCCTACGCTTTGCCATGGGCACAGTCATTATGCCCCCTGTATTACTGAAGAACTTAACTTATAAGGACGAGAAGAAGAACTAAACTTAAGGTTAACTTATAACTGTAAACCTTTCATACACTATGGCACTCGTACCTGGAAACAGCTGTAGCTCTGCCTGAAGTTGAGAAATACATCTTTCCATCTTCCTATTGCAAACAACCCCTCCTTCAAAGCCTTTTCTGTCAGTAGTGCTTTCACCCATTGGAAAAACCAAGAATTAACACCATGGTTAATCTAAAAGTAAAGGGGACTTTTGCCTCCTTCCATGAGTTGCAAGAGTAATGTAACCTGAACTCAAATAATTTTTTAAATTTCTGAAAATTAGGGTTTATGTGAGATCACACAGGCAGGACTTTTGTACTGCTAGTCCAGACAAATCAGTTCATTGTGTCAGTAGGCAGGTAAACACAGAGAAGCTAATATCCTTAATTTACGATTACAATAAAATAATGTCCCTTCACCTAAGGTGTTATGTACATGCATGGAAAAGTTAACAGTATAATCATATATGTTCATTGCTGTCTGATGCAGTTTTAGACACTGCTGATACATATTTTATGGTTGTATGGTTTAAGGTATTACATGACTTATAGTACTCAAACTACTACTAAGTAATAATCTGTAAATGCACACATGCAGAAACATCTATTCACATATGCATTCTCATTTTGCACACTAATTTTTTTTTAACTGCATTAAGAGTTTCAAAGAAAGTTAAGAAAGGCTACCAAGCATCAAAGAATTTCTGAAATGACCCCTCAATAGTACATTGAAACTTCTCTTGCTGGAAATGGTACTTGACCCCTTGCACCCAGCATCCATATACAGTGGCAGTCATTCTTTCTATTGTAAAACCATCCCTCTGACCTAAAGAGTACAGAAAGCCATGATGTTGGGCTTGTAGTTCAGTCAAGCTAAAACTTATTTAAGTCAGTCTAAGGGCAATAAATTGACATGGTCCTAATGAAATGTTACAGATTTTTGACGGGGTATTAATAATTGATTCCCAAAAATGCTCAATTTTGGACAGGCCATGGACACGTGTCAGGGTGCCAGGTTCTTGCCGTCATCAGATTTGCTAAAGCAGACAGTCCAGTGAGGTTCATTTGGTCTTCTAATATTAATATGTATAAGATTTCTTTTATGTCAGACCAGTATAGTTTTTCCTACCTGACAGTTTCGACTGCTACCTGCTGCTACCTGCAGTCTTCCTTAGAGTGGTCACGTCACTGGCACAATCAGTAGTAGACCAGAAGGACAGGTGAGACCCCCAGCTGATAGAGATCATCCCAAGGAAGGGATGAAAAAAGTCCAACTTAGACGACCACATTGTTGTTATACCAAGTAACCGACATCTGTAAGCGCAGCTGATTGACAAGGACATCTTTATCCATTTGCAAAACCTCTTTCAGTGTCTTGTACACAGACATCACAGCTCTTGAGTTCAACTCCCTTGGGACTCCCAAGATTTAAATGTTGCATGTCCGCATTCTCCTTTCCATGTCTTGACATTTATTCTTCAGCCTAGATAGCTCTCTCTGCAGGCTGACCACTTAATCCATGTGACAGTCCCCTCTCCACTGTGGCCTTCATAAGGTTAATTTTGGTGTGGGCCATCGTCGTGTTGTTAACAGTCTCATTCCTTACTGCCTTTGGGTCGGTCTTCATAAAGTTAAAGGGCATTTCACAGCTCTGCTTTTATCACAGCGTTAATATACCCTTCTGATGGACTGAGGAATTTGACACTTAGGGTCGGCAATGTCCATACCCACATGCTCTGTGTTGTAGTTAGCTGTAGTGTGGTGAGGCACTGAACTCAAGTCAGTTGGTAGCAGTCTCGGCTGAGGAGCATTGTGTTATGTTAATGTTAATGTTCACTAGATTCTTAACATGGTATTTTGCTGACAGCATGCAAAGTAGGTCAATTGACATTATTTTTGAAACTCTGCTGCTAATGTTCAGCAGGAGCCTCACTAAAAACATCTTGCTATACTACTTGTATAACTGCTCAGGTTGTAAGATGCCCCACTTTTTTGCTTATACACTGATATTCAAAAAAAACCTGTCAATTCACACAGCTACAATTACATAAGACAGCGTATCGTTTTCATAGCAACAACTCTGCTTTTGCCAGATTTGGGAGGTTTGAATGCTTTGCAGATAACAATACAATCACAATCACAATTACAATTACAATTATATCACCATTATACTTATAAAAGCCTTGATGTCTGGCACAAAGATAACCGCTGCCAGTATGGTGAGGTTCAAGAACAGCTTATGTTTACTGTAAGCTAACATTTTATCTTTTAATGAAATGTTAATTTAAAAAAGCACTTATGTTGCTACAAGCTAATTTGGTTGTTGGAATAAATTAAGTGCCTTAAGTTCTAAAACTGGCTTCTGGCAACTTGACAAGCTGAGTTGCAAGCAACACTGTCAGGCAGCTTGAGTCAAACTAAGTTGGACTAGTCTACACTGTTGAAACTTTACCTGCAACTGTTTTGTTGTGTCTCGAATCTTTGGTGTAAACTGGCCTTAATTACAACAAAAGGACAGTGTGTGACCTAGGCACAGGTCTTCAACTGCTTTTTAAATAATGTCCACAGTGTTCACATCTCTCAGTTCCAGTGGGAGACAGTTCCAAAGAGTAGGAGCAACAACCTTAAAGGCACAGTTGGCCAAAGTTTTACACAATTTATCTCCTACAACATTCTCTCTTTATAACATGCACAGGTTGGTGAGAAGAAAATTGGCTGCACACACATGGCATGAATCTGATGGTGATGTTGCATGTTCACTTACTTTGTGCGAGGGTATGAAAACTTCTATGCACACATCAGTGAATTGGGCCCAATGTCACTCTGGAAAAAATATTTAAATAGTTTTCAACTGTTCCTAGAGTTGATGGGAGGAAGTCAATCGCCACTATATAAGGAAATATTTTTAATTCACTATATAAAGATAGTTATTAGCTGCTTTATCACCCCTGAGCACGTTTTAAATAATTCCCAGCCTCTTTGATTCATGCACCTATACACCTTCACAAATAACTTATGATTTTCATCAATCTGGCTGGAATCAAGAGCAGCATAACCTTCCTGGGCCTCTTCTGTGTTTCTTTCTGTTAGGCAGTTACATTCCTTCAAAACAGTTTTGTTGCATAATGCTTTTCTTAAACACCTCTAACAGCTATTTAAAGATTAAAAACATATATTGTTGAAAAAATACGAAAATGTATGGGGTTGATTTTACTTAATAGAGATGGGGTAGGCTTTTGGATGAAATAACAGTATAAGGTTTGGACCCTTGCTGACCTCTTACATTTTTAATTTAAGACCCCTGAGAGCTGAAGAGTACAGCACAATGTCTCAAAAGCAGGTCAGACTTAAGCTTCAGTAAGACACTGAAGGAAGCTGCCCCACTGCCAAACTCCAGCATTACTAATGTTACTTTGTACAATGTAGCTTGAGTGAAATACACGCACACACAATTTTAAGCTTACAAACCACTAGTTACTGTTGCAGCCCAGTGTACACTAACAGCCAACATGACTAACTTACATTCAGTTAAAAATGACACACACATTTACTAGGCCATACAAACCCAAAACACCTTATTCACAACAAAATATTGTTTATATCATTGACAAGCCTCCCAACTATGACAGTATTGTTCTAACCTAGGCTGGTGATTACTTTTAATTGTAATGCCAGCAATCCAATAACCTTATACCTCACCTTACATGATGCAAATGATGTGATGGTACATTCCCTTTACAAGCCACTACAAAAACTATAAACACATCCTTACCTGAGACCTCCCAGGGGTCTAATAAATGTAGAGAACATGTCCTAATTTATTTTCTACTAATTGCAGAGTAGGTTTGAGTTACAGGGGACCAACAAAAAAGATGGCGACACACTAGAAAAGTTCCTGACAACCATTAGCTAATTAAATACATTTGTAAGAATACACTTCTTTGTGGCCATAATACTAGTTCTTGTCTGTAGCCAATCTGCAGTTTGCAACTCCCTGTTGTCAAGCAGTGGTAAACCAAACTTTTTCAGTGGTGAAGCAATGAAAGTAAACTAGCTGCAAGAAATAGCCCTCCGCCTAAAAGTGACTTGCCAAGGATGGCACACGATTATAAACCTCTGCAAACCTAAAAGAGATGTTCTTATATCTAAATCATATACTGGAAGGAACATTGATAAAAACATGTTTTAAAAATCTAAAAAACAAGTTATTCTCTGTGGATTCTCTGTTAGATTTCTCTGTTGTCTCGATTAAGGAGATATTGCAAGAACTCAAAAACTTGGCGGAGAAAATCTAAGAGAGGCTGAGAGAGGCAGAACAAAGGCTATCAGCCATGTGAATGCTCTGATTGAGAGAAGCATAGAGAAATGTGACAAAAGATTTGAAACACTGGACCAATCTTGAGGACCTCAAAAGTTGAAGTTGGAGAAATAACTTCAGAATGGTTGGGCTGAAAGAAGGTTAGAGGAGACAGGCAAAGTTTATTGGAGCATGAATAATCAATCAAAAATTGCAGATGCTTTATTACTTACTCCAGTTACCCCATGGCAAAGCATTACAATTATATCACCATTATGCAAAACCCAACACTGTCAAAATCCAGGCAACTGATGTCATCCCAAAGAGTGTGAGAGGTAGACACAGACTCAAGACACCTTCTCCAAGAGACGTTCTGGATATCCACCCTCAATGCCACATTTTTCTCTGGCTTAAATGAAGAGATTGACTTTAACCCTTTTCTTTAACCCTTTTATATTTATTCAGAGGTTCTTAAAAAATTTCAAAATCCAGTATCATCATGAATTGTGCAATGATTTGATTAAGTGGAGCCCATTTTGAGACGATCCTTGCTCTTGGCATCTCCAGATCAGACAATCAAAACATTCAAACTAGACATCATCGCAAGCAGTGTGGTCGACCCAGGAAGAGAGGGAAAAGAGCCGGTATAAGAGTTAAGCTAAGAAGGCTTGGACCCAAGGCTGTTCCACTACCCAGCCTGAAGCTACAGCAGCTCTACAGGACTGTTTTGAATGCACAGACTGGCAGATCTTCAAAGATGCTGCTACCCAGGAGAACCATATCAACCTAGAATAGACCCTCTAGAGCCAAAAAAAGCTGCCTTTAAGTCAGGTGACAAAGAAGCGTACAACACTGCGGGAGCAAAACTGAAAGCTAGCATCAATGAGGCAAAACAAAGACATCGGCAGAGACTGGAGAGAGACCTCAACATCAACAAAGACATGTGGCAGGCGGTCAGAAGTGTTACAGGCTACAAAAGCAGGAGCGCTCCCATCATGTGTGAGGCCACATTACCAGACGAGCTGAACACATTTTATACTCGCTTTGATCTCCTCAACAGAGGGTCAGCTGTAAAGTCTATTCTGCCTCCAGAGGACCGGCCACTGTCAGTACCCACAGCGGATGTTAGGAAAGTCCTGCTGAAAGTGGATATGAGTAAAGCTGCTGGGCCTGATAATATCCCTGGCCATGTACTAAAAACATGTGCCAACCAGCTAGTAGATGTCATTACTGACATTTTTAACATATCACTGTC
>JAPZDZ010040716.1:0-11754 GCA_029783805.1 Acanthurus tennentii
TAAGCAACGTTCGGTTAAAACGTTCAACGGGGTTCCCACGAGGATGATACGGAGTGGTGTGGGTCTTCTTCATCCCTTAAAACAGGGGCTCTCAACCGGTAACTCAGCCCCGGACTTACATTTTCCCATGGTCATTAAGTTGCGACCCACTTTAATAGAATACAAACCAAACAAATTTATTTTTTAAAAATAGCCTTCAAAAACACATTTAAACATACATATTGATACCAAGTGAATTTAAGAGCAATTTTTAAGAAACTGGGGAGGAACATGACAGCTACGTGCATAAAAGTTACTACAGTAAAATTAAATATCAAAAACTTTGAAAAAACTCCACCGGCTTGTCTTTACATGCAGGATGTTTTGTTTATAAATGTCGTATTAGTTTGGATGGTTTCATGCTCTCATGTGCCAGCACTTCATTACAAATAACACATTGGGGTTTCTGTCCATGTTTGTCCTTAATGAACGAAAATCCACATTTTAAATACTACGGGTTATATTTGTGTTTCGCCATCTTGCCTCCTAACATCATCACAAATATAAAGAGAAGAGTATCCGGGGCAAACGAATTGTGGTTACCATGGCTGCGCGCGTCTGACGCGTGCCTCTCTCTGTCTCTTTTGTTTTCAAGATAAAAGATGAGTACAAAATCAGATGGGCATTAGTTATTTTAATTTTTAATTTTTAATTAATTAATTATTTATTTTTTTACAAGCTGTCCGCGACCCGCCCAGAACGTGTCCGCGACCCACCAGTTGAGAATCGCTGGCTTAAATGATACCACAGGTCTCACTCTGTTAGGGGCACGACTCCACATATTACCACAGCCAACCAGCCTCTCTCTAATCATTCCTGCTGCCTTTCTGTAAAGAAACTTCATTAAACTTGAACCATGGCCTCTACCTAAATGCAGGGATCTATTGTTTCAGGAGCACAGAGATATCTATAAAACCTCACGCATAGTGCTCTGGGCTTGGCCTGGGAGAGGTGGAACCTGAATACTCCATGCCTGCAAGTCCAGACCATTGAAACTACTCAGAGAACAAGAGGCTACACTTGCTGTCTCTACAGTGGCAAATGGCAGATTTTTTGTACTGCAAATCGAGGCAAACTATTTGCTTTCAGTGTTCAGAAGCTGACCTGCTGTGTTCAGGGAGTCAGCGGTCAGTTTTCCTGGTAAGTGTATTTTGATATTACACACCTAAAAAGCGCTGGTTCACCAAAGAAATAGGTATTTTTGGATTAGAATCTTTATTAGCACTGAATTGATTGAGGAGACAAAAGGCCTTGAGTAAGTTAGTAACTCAATTAGTGACCAGGTGACAATGTGTAATTTCAAGGGAAATAATTTGAGGTCCACCAGGGCAATTTAAATATTTTTACAAGTTGCAAACGTCATATGTCAGATGTGTTTGTGTCATTATGGTATAGCTCTGTTCCTTGTGGGTGAGGACATGGAAGAGTGAGTGAAACTGGCAGAAGCAGATCAGAGTGTCACTTCCCCCTTCAGTTGACTGACTGATATAATCGGCTTTGTTTAAGCCACTTTGTTTGCTTCCCATTCAAAAAGCCTGGGCTGTCTATTGGATTTTTATTTTAATGCACACACACACAGAGGACAGGTAGTAGATAGTGAGAAGATATTTGCTGAATTTGACAAAAAAAAAAAAGATAAAAGAAAAAAATGAAAGTCATCTGTAAGGTTGTATTATGACCCTAGTGCATTAAAATTACAATTAAATAACAAGTCTAAAAATACAATTATGTTTCATGTTTTATGGTGTGGTGAGCCCATCTGTTATTTGGTTGCTTTCTAGTCAAAGTTAAATAAACACATTATTTAAACTGTCTTTATCATAGTATTCAAGAACACTCTGATATAGAGCCAGTGGTGGGAGGTGTCATGGAGAAAAATAAAACCTACGTAGAATTATCAAATGATACAACATATTAAATGATAATATTGAGAAAGGTACATGAGTGATGAGTGAAAACATCCGTGAAAACTTCTCTTATTTGGATATTTGATAAATTGGTTGCTTCACTGCAGAATTCTTTAAACATTGTTAATGTTATATATGAATTGCTGCAGATAAAATGATTATTTATTATTACACATCAGAATGTAGGTTTGGATGTTTCCAAATGAACTTTTAAAGACAAACAAAACACTTCAAAAATTAAAATAAATTGGCAGTGGCAGTCTACAAGTGTTCATTATTTGTGTACTTCAAGTTCCAAACTTCAGTTTCTAGTTTATGTTCACTTTGATTTGTTGCTACATCCTTTGATCCATTATTGTGGCCTTGTGACCTTGTTTTGGACTTCCTGACTGGATGGCTAAACAGACCAAAATGTTTATGGCATACAACCTTTACTGTTTCAAAAATATTACATCATGCTTGGTTGAGGAGAACCCAGTGTGTTGATGTTAAAAGATGTTTTCTTAACACATTTGATTGGAGGCATGCCCCTGTGGTTTGAAGACATTATTATTTATCAAGGTGTGAACAGGCTGCCATGCAATGTGGACCACAAGCTGTAGTATAATGACATGTTGTTTTCTAGTTAGGTACATATTAAATTCTCCAAGGCATCTGTCAGTCTAGGGAGTTGTGTGTATGTGGTGCAGTGTAGTGTTGGTCGATCAAGTTTTTCTTCTTATTTTTTAGATAATTTCGTGTAAAGTTTCCAATCAATATATTAATAAATTTAAACACAAACTTTACCAACACAACTCTGTAACCCAAAGTCCATATGTAATCTGAAAGTAAGAACTGGAAGACATTTGATCCAAACAAAGTGGAACCACTTTTCAACCATCCAAAAAGAGGATCATAAAAAAAAATTTTTTAACACGACCGCAAGTCACAGCGATGGTTACTGTCTTAGTTAAAGTAAAATTTTGCAACATTATTCTTCTTGAACCCCCAGCCCAAACATATTTCAAAAATGCTGCAGAGGACAGAGGACAAACACTGCATGTGAACGGATATGAACGACAGTCAACCGAGTGATTGGTTAGTCTATACAGAATAGGTTCCAATGCAAAATAATGGTTTACTCAAAGGACAGCTCACATTATATTTGCATTTATCATATGCATTGCAAAATCCTGTTTTAAGTATACAAATTCATTAAAGAATCCCGCTTATTTATTCACGGAAGTCATCACATTAATTTTGTTTGTTACTTAACATGTTGAGTGTTTTGTGTGTCACACAGAGTTGTGGGGAAATCTGCGTTGTCTTTTATGATATCTTGCTGAGAGTCAGATAAAAAGATTAATGCAGAATATATAATTGAGTTCAGGGCAAGGATGGGCTGCATGCTAACTGTAACGGTTCACTGTATGATAGAAGGGTCAAAGCTCTCCTGAAATGAGAGAAATACACATTTTTATCTCCAAAACTGAGTTATTTAAGTACTAGACCTTGCATATTTACTAATCAAGATAAAGAGAAAAAAATGCATAAACAAGGTCTGAGTTTAATTTATTGGGGCAGCTGGTAAGGGCTGTCCACACCATGAAATGCATCTATAAAGATAACTATAACAACAGCAATACAAGCATCTACACTGATGAACGATGTTATTCTCTTAACAGCTAAGCCAAGTATGCACTGTGCAGTCCAGCTGTGTTGGCAGCTTACAGGAAGGGATAATACTATTCATGGATAAAATGGGTATTCATTACCTGTTGTATATCAGGAAGGTGTGGGTTTACTACACTCAACAGGTGTTGATCCTAAGAACAAAAAAAAACATATATTGTGTTTCACACTTGAAGAAAGATTTAGCTTGAAGTTCTATTCTTAACTTTTCTGTAAAATATATAAATTTTGCTTTTTGATGGGCTGTCGGTGTTTTTATCCTTCATCAAGTGGTTCTGAAAGTGATCCCAACAGTATCATATGCCACTGTCGTTGACATTATTGCTGTAGTGTGGGCTTGGCCATCCACTTGAGTTAGAACAATTTTAAAAACCATATCTTTATAGTTATCTTTACAGTTATTGCTAGTGTGGTCGGCCCTTGAGTTTTTCATGAAAGAGGCATTTCACATATCAAGGCTGAGTTCCAACCACAGGATCTGGAGTTTGATTTGGAGGGCATGTTATCACCTCTCTCCTGCCTTTCTTTGTCTCTCTACTCTCAAAAAGCGGAAACTCTTCAAAAATATATAGATTCAAATGGTGATAAAGGTAATGTGTTTTTTTTTTACACGATCTAGCATCCAGACAGCTAACAGTTTTTTAGTCTATGTCGCTGAGTTCCACTGCTGAGCTCAAAGGTGCTGAATCTCCTCTCCATGCTGCATGTTTCTGTACAGGTGGTAGAGCATCTCTCTCTTTGCATAAACTACCTAGTACAAACCAGTTAGGACTGCATAGGAAATAAGACTTCAATATGTAATTTATTTAATGTTCTTTACTGTACAACTGTAAACTGTTCAAAAAATGTTTTAGGCTTATCAGTGTTGGTAGAATGGCTAGATGCAAACACATGTAAATTGAAAACTTAACACACAAGGCTGGAAGGCAGAGTAGGCAGGACTGATGACTGGCAACAATTGAATGCCTATCATTTCCCTGTTGTAATGTTGTTTTGTTTGGTTTTATCCAGGAAACTAATACTGATGAGGCCTGGGAACAAGTATCCGATTGGGTGCCGACTGGCATCAGTGAAGTTGCTCCTCTCTCCAAACCATCTCCACCTTGACCCAGTGTGGCTACTGTCATCATTATTGAGGGAGATATTGAAATGGACAATCTCATGAACTTACCTCAAGCACTTTGCCTCTTGTTTGGATCCTCCAATGCATTATTCTTGGACTACATTAAAGCCATGAAAAACACACTCAGTTTCATTCAGCAAGTTATTCTTGGCTTGGGAGACAGCAAACAGCCCCCAATAGTGCTAACACTTAAAAATCTCCTGTTGAGTTTGAGTGTAAAAAGAGTTTTGTATTAGATCTCACATGTTTATGAGAGTGGATTCAGGTTTTTTAAGTGTTATGTTAATTAAAGTAAGGCACTCTTTCAAATTGTCAGCCCATGGGTTCCTCAGCAAGGTACGTCTAGAGCAGGGGTCACCAACACGGTGCCCACGGGCACCAGGTCACCCCCAAGGGATCCTGATCTCGTAATTATGAGATCTTTTCTTATATTATAGATAAGGTGTCTAATTTTTTTAATGCAGTGAATGCAATGCGCTTCCGTAGATTTTTCTATAACATCACATAATTGATAACTTTTTGAAACATGGTGCAACATAGTTCATGATTTGTCAAAAGTATTTGTCAGTGGCTAGTGAAAATGGGACATTTTTCCTATGAAATGTAGTGATGTAAGTGATCATCTGAAAATTTAAATTATTGATATCTGTTACCCACCTTGTTGTCATTGTTGATAATTATTGTGAGAAATTATTAACGTGATCAGTGCCTTTACATAGATGAGTATCATTAATCATTATTAATAATGTATAACTAAAGGCAAACCGAGCAAATTTGTTATTTCAGAAGAGTGTATCAAACTGGTAGCCCTGAAGTAGCTCTCAGGCTGCCAGTTCATTCAAACATGTGATATTCTATTGCCAGAGTCATTATATTGTTACACTTACTGAATGAAGCCACTTTGCATTTGTCAACCCACCGGTTCTTTACCAAGTTTGGTCTATAACTCTATTGTAAGTCCAGAATTAAAATTGTTATTTCAGGATTTTGTTAAATTAAATGTCAGACTAGGATTTTTTGTTCTGGACTTTTATTTTACTAATTTTTGTAAAGCCTAGTTTATGTATATTTTGGCTGGCAAATATGACTGGCACATTACTTTTTACCATCACCAATTTGGTAAGTACAGCAGTAAAACTGTCCAGCAGACACCGTAATTCTTACTGCACTTACTGCACAGTCTCTTTAAATTATTTTAAACAAGCACAAAACAGTTTTAGATTGCCACAAAGTGTTAACAGGCCTAAACTGAAGTGTGCTTTGTGAATTTTTGAGGTGTAATGTAAACCAGTGCCAACAGCCCTTTGTGCCTCTTCTCCAAAGGGATTCACACTTTTTCTGGTTCACTTGTTGGATGTCAGAATTTAAAAAAAGGCATGTTATTCAACTTTGAACTATGTCACTTGATTTATTATGTGCAACTGCACATGGGATTATTTAATGAGAATGTAATCTGTTTGTCATTAATGTTAACTGGATACGTGAAGCACTTAAATTACATGAGCGACAAGTAGTCTTTTTAAGGCAATTGGCAGCATGGTCTTAACAAGTAAATCAAATTACTTTTCAAGTGGATAATACTGAGAAATTCTAAGTTCTGGGAAAAGTCAATTTAGTTAGTCCGACTTAAATCGATGTGTTGTTTGGAATACACACACAGTATATTTCACTTGAAATAATTTGGTCGTTTAAAATAGTAATTTTAATTCTAAGTAGTCCATACTAAATTAAGAGTGTATCTAAAGAAAATTATCAAGTTCATTATACAGGTTTTTTAAAATTACTTCAACTCAAGTGTAAGTGTACTTCACCAAGTAAACATTTGTTAGCACAACATACAAAACTTATTCCACTTTACTTGAGTCAAAATTTACTCTACTTATTTTTTTAAGTGCAGTTTTTATGCTTTTTAAAGCAAGTTTAGCTAACAAGCATTTACAGTTTTTTTAAAAAAAACATATTACATGTTTCTCTAGTCTGAAAAGAATTACTCTTATTTTTAATTCAACTTCTTTTTTTTTACTTTATAGTAAAAAAGTCAGCCATGAAACATGTCACTTAAAAAATACAAATTTATAATATAAAGTGGCTGTAGTAAGTACTTTTATAAAAATTAAGAGCACTTAAGCTTGTCAGACCCACAGTTTTACTGTTTTTGGCTCATGATCACTGTTCTCATGAAGTCTTCAGTGCAAAAGCTCCAGAAACCCTTAAAACACCACCTGTTTATCACAGGTGGTTTTGTTCTTGAATGGCTGGTTAACATCATGGAGCATTTAACAGCTGTGGCCGGATATTTTTCCCTGAGCATTTAATGAAGACCAAAAGTCTGAAATAGTCAGTCTAGTGTAAGTCAAAATTACAGAATCAAGGTTGACAACTGAATGAAATGTGTCATTTTTGCCCAGCAATTTATATCAAACACTTATTTCTTGAAACACTTCCTTTCATTGACTAAGTTAAATGACTTCATGTCAGAATTTCTCTGCTACGTGAAGGTAACAGCCGCAATAGAGCCCTCAGAGTTACAACAGACAGATAAGATTTTTTTTTTATTTAATTTTTTTTTTTATAAATTTTTTCTTGATGTGTATTTGATTCAACTGATGTGCATGACTTTTGAGTGTGGGAGGAAACCAGAACTCCAGGAGAAAACCCACGCAGACATGGGGAGAACATACAAACTCCACACTGAGAGAGCAGCTGGGTGGATAGTAGACCAGTTGCTGCTTCTTTCTGTGAGGCTGCAGTGCTAAACACAGAGCCACCATGCCGGCCTAAAAGAGGAAAGTAAAAGACGGGGAGGATGAATGTATGAATGGAAGAGGGGGAGGAAGAGTGGGTGCGGAAGGTAAGGTGTTGAGATAGTAGGCTAGACGGGGAGAAGGATGGGGTGGGGGGGGGAGCCAGGTGCAGTGGGAAGGACAGAAGTCAATGAAGCATATTTTTCCTCCCTCTCTTTTCCTTAATCTTCCTCTTTTCTCTTTCATCTTTTTCTTTACTCTTTTCTCATCTGCTTTCTTTCACCTTTCTTCTCTCTCTTTGATTTCTTTCACCTCACTTTTCTTGTTCTTTTGTTATCTTTCCTCCTTTTCCTTTCACTTTCACCTCTTTCTTTTCTTTTTCCTCCTTCTCCTTCTTCTCTTTATTTCCTTTTCATTTGTGTTTTGCATCTCATTCTTTTCTCTCTTCTTATTCTCCCTCTTCTCATTCTTTTTTCTTCTCTTCTTCTCTTCCTTTTCTTTCTTTTCTCTTTCCTTTCTCTCTTTCTCTTTCCTCCTCCTCCTTCCTCTGTTTCTTTTCCTTTCTTTCTTTCATCTCTTTCCCTTCTCTCCCCCTTTCTTTTCTCTTTCTTTTCCTTTCTCTTCTCCTCTTTTATCTTCTTTGCCCTCTCTGTTTCAGTCAAGTCAGCTAGTTTCTTAAAAGACAAAGAACATAAACTAAGTATTTTCACTCTTAAAGCTGAATCGAAACCTGACAAACAGTGTTATGGTGCAGAAGTTCATTAATCTAAATGATGAGCTGAGGTGACTTTCTTGAAGCTCCATGTTCTCCTTTATCAGGAGCTTCTCTTGATGCTGCAGCTGGCTTACTTTGTTGCGCAAGTCTTCTTCAATATTTTTGCTCTTTCCTTGAGTTCCTGCGATTCCTGGATGCTTTCCTCTTTAGCAGCCAGCTCACACGTAAACTTCTCTTCCAGAGCATTCAGTTTTTCATCTCTCTGGAAAATTTCCTCTTCCTTCTCTTTAAGCTTGGCCAGATTCTCATCTTCAAGAGCTGCCAGCTCGTCTGCCTTCTTGGTGATAAAGGCATTCATGTCCTCGACGACTTGGCTGGCTTTCTCATATGCTGTCAGTTTACGAAATAGATGTGGCTCGTTAACATCACTGTATTATGACATGTTATTTCAAATATTATTACATTTTGTTAAGTAGCAATGCTGTATAGATGATGGAGGAACCTCCGCTGACACAGGCTTGATGGCACAAATACAAATTTAATACAAAGAAGTCCAGCGTCTATCAGGCATCCTGGTTTGCCTGAGAGAAGATTCTGAGCCAATATGAATCTCCTCCCATAACACCCCACTTATACAGGGTTTACATAGGTCACATCTTACATAAAAGGAAGCAATTTATGAATTAGAGGGGCCCCACTTCCTTGAACAGGAAAAGGCTCAATCATTATCAATAATCAAATTCTTTGGTCATTGTCAAGTTGGGGATCACTGGGGCTTGGACCCAAAAGCAGACGACTCTCAAAAATATCTGACAGGCGAGCTTTATTTAACAGAAAACTTGGCCACACAAGGAGCAAGAAACTGAGGTAACAAGAAACAGAAGCAATGAACCGACAAGCGACAAAGGGGTACACGAAGACTATAAACACACATGAACAAAGAGACACAGGTGGGGCAATCAACACAGGTGAAACCAATTGGGA
Organism: Acanthurus tennentii; assembly: GCA_029783805.1. Lineage (NCBI taxonomy): Eukaryota > Metazoa > Chordata > Actinopteri > Acanthuriformes > Acanthuridae > Acanthurus > Acanthurus tennentii. The sequence continues at coordinate 9,184 of JAPZDZ010040716.1, forward strand.
TTGACACAGAAGGCTGAAAGTAAACACAGATACAACACAAGGGGAGATGAGACTATCAAAATAAAACAGTAAGCCACGAGACAAACATAGACACAAGACAACACCAAATACAACTTGACTTAAATCAGGGACATGACCATAGATTAACAAAAAACAGGAAATCACAAGGCAAGGATAATCAAAATACAACAAAAAGACCCCCCTACACCCATTACCCATGACAGTCATGGCCTCTGTCTGAACCTTCTAAACCATATAAGGCTATATCATAAGACACCAAAATGTCTTTATTCAAATCCAAACAAGCTTGTTTTTATTTACAGGTAAAGGCTTGTTCCCATAACAGATGACCCTGCTATACTGCTTTACCAATTTTCTTTATGTTACTCTCACTGGGGATCCAGATATGGGCCACTAAATTAGAGAGACTGCTTCTTAAGTCTTTTCTGATCTTTCTTTCTTTTTTTTTTTTCAAAAAATATTTTTGAGTAAAACTTTCTGTTAATGAACTTTCCTATATAGATGAACATACCTTGTCATTTTCAGCACAGTGATGATAGATAACTCAAATTTCAGGTACCTTAAAAACAAGGTGATTCACTCAGTGTGTTTACCACAACAAGCAACTGCCATCTGATTATTTTATAACAAAATATATATGACATTTATCTCACACTAACATTACAAAGATACAAGCTCTATCTTTGATATCCATTGTAAATGTATGAGAATAAAATTATCTGCATTTTTTTTCACATAGGATATGTAATAATATGAACAATCATTTGGACAAAAAAAGGCTAAAATAAAATGTTTTCATTGAAGTTGTCTTAAAAATATCCGTAAATCCAACAAATTACTTAGCATTTACTGAAAATGTTGCCTGCTCATGAGAGTTTTTGTCCCCTGGAGTTTAATTCCAATCAATGACACTTCATATGAACTATTTTCTATTTTAAAACCAAACTGTTATGGCCAAACGTTTTGTTATTATTTAAAAAAACAAACAAACAAAACACACTTAGCTCAAGTGTCTCACTTGAAGCTCAGCGTTCTGCTTTGTCAGAAGCTTCACCACTTTCCATCTAGCTCACTTTGTTGGCTTGATTTCACTCTCTCTGAACGCTCTCTTCCTTGGCAGCCCGCTCACGCTGCAGAGATTCTTCCAGAGCTTTGAGTTTAGTCTCTGACTCGGCTTTGTTCTGGTTGATCTCCTCACTTCTCTCTATGAACTTGGCCAAACCATGCCATGTCAGCATCAATCCTTCTGAACTCTGCCAACCAGTGTTTTTTTTACCTTTTCAGTCTCATTCTGTTGCTCTTGCAACAGTTTCTCAAGGCACTTGATTTTCTTGTCTTGATTTTTCTTGCCCTCTGTCTGACTGTTTTTCTCTGCTCTCAGAGTCTTTTACAGTTGTTTTTTTATCAAGGTCTCAACTCTGCTCCTTGGCTCTCATTTTCTCCTTTAGGGAAGAATTTTCTTTGGCCAACCTGTAGAGTTCTTGAGATTGAAATGCTGCATCTCTTGCAGAGAGCAGATTTCTGCTGGGAGCTTTGTCCTGTAAAAAACATTCAGAAACACACTAATTTATCTTTAACCCATGAAAGGAGTTTTTACCCCAATTCAGCATGATGACATCTTTATCCTGTCCTGTCCTTTACACTAAGTTCTACCTACATTGCCATTGAATCCTCTTCAGTTTCAGCTTGGTTCTTTTAACACACACTGGCACGCATGCACGTACACGCGCACACACACACACACAATGTCAGGCTCTGTGTGTGATTCTGATGTCAAACCTGTCCCTAAGACCCTGAATACATCAGAGCAGCATAGCTTAAATGTCTTGCCATCCAGCTGTTCTCACTTTCAGTCTCACCGATGCTCCTTCAGTTGATATTCTTTTGCTGTCTTTGTAATACTTAGTAGAAGTTGCAGAGTTTTGGTTGGGTGGTAGGAAACATCACTGAGCTGCAGTCTTCATCTGTGCTTAATTCATGTTGTCAAAGCACTTTCACTTGGAATTAGGTGCCTCACAGCTGTACTGGATAATGCTGCTGAGAAGGATGACCTGACTAATATTTGAAACATTTCAAATATGATGCCTTTCTTTTATATCCAACTATAAAATCCAGGAAATAGAAAGCAACTAAATTTGTTCTGTAGTAAGAAATTAAACTTCTTCTTTAATATGCAAGGCTTCCTCATACTATGTTAATCAGATTAAAATGAAACCCACTTCAAATCAGTCTATTGATATAAATTGCTTAAATGATTTGCATTTAATTTCTCCTCTTAAGGTAAATTTTCTGGTGGCACACTGAACATAGATTTGATTTCTGAAATAACCTTTCTTTATAAGATTCATCTAGATTTGACCAAGGAGCTAACACATTTCCTTAAGTATTTACAAATTTCAAATCTTAGAAGCTGCTGGTAAATTACAAAAGTTCCTTCTTGTTGGACTTACATACATACATACACACATACATACATTTCTATCTATCTATCTATCTATCTATCTATCTATCTATCTATCTATCTATCTATCTATCTATCTATCTATCTAT
>JAPZDZ010040746.1:0-11751 GCA_029783805.1 Acanthurus tennentii
TTTACTGGTGTGTGGACCCAAGAACCATAGTTCATGTGTACAATAAACATTTCAGTTTGTGAGAAAAAAAATCGTGGTTTCAATTCAAAGCTAAAAAATCGAGATTCATATTTTTTCCTGAATCGTGCAGGCCTACTGTAGAGTGTAACCAATGCACTCCTTTACCAAAATACTCTCTTATTTTTGACTGACATCATAAAAAATAGTCATATTAAAGCTTTAAAACTTCCCTTACCTTCTGTGCCATCGGCCTCTGCCTGCTCTTCACGCTGCTTCTGCTTAAACTTCATGTTGCCATGATGCATAATGGCACCAGTGAGCTTGTAAATGCTGTTCTTCTCCTCTTGAGTAAAGCCCAGGACATCAAAGGCATCCTAAATCAAACAAGAATTATTTGTTTTTTCCTTTTCTTATGAACTGTTACATTAAAGCTTGCTTTGTGTTGTAAAATAAAGAGTTAGCTCACATCAGTGGCCATTAGCTCTTCAGCATCATTGATGGAGGCTACTGTTGTCTCTCCTTGGGAGATGAAGGCGTAGTCATAGGGGTTGTTGGTAATAAGCAACATTTCTGAAATTAGATTTATAAAATAGTTAATATTAGTTTTATGATAATATGAATGATATAGTGCAGTGTTTTCTATTCGTCACCTGTGTAATATCCACTTACCCAGAAGTTCAGGCTTTGCCTGAGACAAGATCTGGTAGAAAATGTGGTAGTCCCTCTCAGCCTTGAGCTGGTAGGTCACACGAGACTTTTCCAAAAGGTCTGTCAGAGGAATATCATATTGTATGAAGGTAGGGGGTATATAGGTCTAATAATTTGCTTTAGATATAGGTTTAGTCATGAAAAATTGGCATACTATTACTCCCTGATGTGACAGTGCTTTCTTAATGGATTTATAAGGAAATTTTCTGACAAAAAAAATCTAAAAGTTGTCACAATGTAATCTCAGTAAGTGTTGTAAAATTCATTTTTATTGCAGTTGCATTTTTTAACTTGGGCTCAGTGGTTGCAGTAATAAGCTCTTGGAATCAGATTTGTGAGGTCTTTTCTTTATGGAGTTCTTTATTTTTTCTTGTTCTGTTTGTATAAGTGTAGCTTTCTTTTCAAATTTTCAAAATTTTCAAATCTGAGGTAAAATTTGTGTTCACATAGAGTCGTTTATGCCATATGGTAGACTGGAATCCAGTCCTCTATGCACCCTGCCATCTAACATCTAACATCAACATCTTACGTACTGGGTTTTGCTTCAGTACCTCCAGTCAAAAGAAGCCTCAGTAAATTGATGTATTGATGAATTAAGTTTTTACTTACAAGTTTCAATATCAGCAGAGGCCAACTTTCCTCTGTTGTCAAAATGGATTCTGATGAATTTACCCTAAGACGAAAAAGTAGTGTTCATTTCTGTTGTGAAAAAAGTAACCTTCTGTTTGAACTGATGATGAACAAAACCCTCACTGTAGTCCACAGACACTCACGAATCTAGAGGAGTTGTCATTCCGGATGGTCTTGGCATTCCCAAAGGCCTCCAAGGCAGGGTTAGCCTGAATGATTTGATCCTCCAGGGTACCCTGATTTGTTTAAAATGAGCATATAATGATTTAAGGGGAAAAAGATAAGGAAAAAAAACAACTTTGACTTAAAGTGATATTACAGTTATGCTGGCTTAAGAAATACATAGGTAATACAGACCTTCTTCTCAGCAGCTGCATCTTTCTTCCCACCCGGAACAGCTGCAATACTGGCAAAGTACTGAATGACACGCTTGGTGTTGACAGTCTTTCCAGCACCAGATTCTCCGCTGAGTGGAACAGAGACAGAAACATGTAGACCTAGACATATGATCCTTAAATGCTAAAGAGCTTATCATTGGCTATGTGTTGGCCCTGTGACTTACGTGATAAGGATTGACTGGTTTTCTCTGTCTGTTGGCAAGAGAGATTTTTCAAATTATAAATTAATAATGGAAGGACAGCAGAGTTGAATATTTAAACAAGATGAAGCCTAAAATCAATTATTTACCGGCCAGCATGTACTGGTAGGCATTGTCAGAAATGGAGAAGATGTGAGGAGGAGCTTCACTCCTCTTTTTGCCTCTATAGGCAATAACCACTTCCTGGTTGTAGACTGGCAGCCACTTGTAGGGGTTGACAGTCACACAGAACAGCCCAGAGTATGTCTGCAATATTTAGGATAGAGGATAGTGGCTTCAGATGTTGAAACATTAAATGACTAGAGCAAATATATGGGTACGGTAGCTTACTTACATAAATCATCCATGCTGCATAACGCTCTTTGAGGTTAAACAGCACAGCAGGCTCATGGAGGAAGGTGAACATCGCCATGTCTTCAATTTTGTCAAACTTTGGTGGGTTTTGAGGGTGTACATCACACTCCTTCACAGTGACAGTCTATGAAAGAAAATAATACATTTTACAGTTGCAGTGACTAAAGCCTAACCAAATGCAGCTGTACTTCAGCACTCTCCTGAACTTGAAATTTATTTACCTTTCCAGTTTCAGTCTCAGCAGTGGCTTTGTCACCATCACGACTCTGGATGGATGCTTTGACGTACTCAACCTCTGGGTCAGGAACAAAGCACTCCTTCTTCATGTCGAAGGGACGCGTTTGGGCTTCTAGTCGCTCCTTATCTGACTTTCTCAGGTACGGAGCAGCAGCCCCAAACTCTGCCATGGCGGCATCACCCATTTTTTAACCTTTAATGGATTAAAAAGTATTTTACATCCTGTAATAACCTTTACTAATGTATGCATGACCCATTAATATTTACGAAGGTACTCAAATAAAACACACACAAAAAAATTTAGTAAAAAGATATATAGTATATATATAGTTAAAGAACTCTTCAGACATATTAAACCTGGACACTGCACAAACTCAGTTGTTTATATTATTTTTTATATTACTATGCCAACACCAGTGTTTGAAGTCACTGATGTGTTAGCAGACATGAAAAGGTTCTTTTCATAAGCTTTTATATGAACAACCCATGATGGCATAGTCACAAAATTCATTCATTTGGTACTTGTATGCAAGGACCAATAAAAAACACAATGCTTAAAAAGAATATTGGGTTTACTGTTGTGCTTTAACTGAACTGTCATCTAAATGTAGCTGTGAATTTTACCTCAGGTGTTTCACTCCACAGGAAGTGAGATCTGTCCTGTTTAAATTCAGTGGAAAGAAGCGAGTCAAATGTCATATTATTTCTTAATTTAATGAATTTAAATTAAGTTTTACAGTTAAAATTTACCCATGATAGTATGCTGACTTTAAATAACTATGAGTATTGTCAACATCTTTAAAAAAAAAAAAATTATTGAAAGGATCACTCATAAACAACACAGCATTTTCTAACTTGAGTGGATGTTTTTCTTACCTTTGACCGTCAACCTTTGTCAAGTGAAGTGATGGTTCCAGTGGCTGACACAAGGCTGCCTCCCCTTTAATAAAGGTTGTTAGTCAACCAAATATGGGGATGAATATTAGAGAAATGGCATCCAGGTTGCCTATCATAAAAAGCATTCTCCAAATTGGGTAAAGCCTTGTGTTGCTATTTGTTGCTCTCACCTTGTGAACAATGGACTAATACGCCAGTCAGGACATGACAAAGAAAAGGGAGGCAGGAGGTGGGGGAGCAGGGACAGGCTACTGTCCATCAAGTGTTTCTCTCATGTCCCAGTTATATAAAGAAGTACTGAATAATACTAAACAGCAAGAGTGGCTATGACAGTGAAAATGAATTTATGTTGGATATTCAAAGTTTCTTTGTTTGGTCAGTATACTGCTTAACTCAGTAATTAAAAAAGTCAAGGCATGATAATAGTAGATAAAGTATGGTAAGACATCCTTTCCAGTTATGCAATCTGATAGATATAATTAATCTCGATTCAATAAATTATCAAACTCTATCAGCACATGAAAGGACCCATCATGCTGTATGCCCTGTAACAGCACTAATAAGGCACAAATTTCTTTCTTTTCTCAAACCTCAAAATCTGAAAAGGAAACAGTTTAATCTGAGCACTTTTATTAATTTCCATTTGTTGCTTAGAAGATTGATCCACTTATTATATGATGATGTATGTCTTTTTCCTGGCAAACACATTTTAACCTAGACTGGTTCTATACTCAAACAACATAAAGTTGGAAACCAGCCAAGCAGGAGCGCTGGGATATCAAATAAAGCTCAACAATAGTCTGTCAAGTGATAGGGTGTGAAATACATTTCAAGGGGGAGAAAAAAGAACTGCAGCTGTTGTCTACAGAGATGCAAGACAAGGCCAAGGTCACAGCTGTGAAATCCCTTTATTATCACTCACCACTGTTCACTGATAGACGCCTTTAGTCCAACCCTGGTCATGGAATTGTTTCCTTTTTCCCCCCCATGAATAGAATTGTTCTAATATTATGCAATTAAATTAATGTCAACATTGTAAAAACATTGTAGTTTGTTTTGGCTTACTGTGTGAGACGTTTTTTAGTGAGCTAAAACTAGGGGAAAACTATCTCTATGTAATAATGAGGCTTTAATATTTTCTTTACTCTTTGAGTTAAAAGCCTATATGGCTAATACAAAATAAATATTGGTAGTCGAAATAGTTGAAAACCCCAATTCTGATACTTCACTGACCATTAGTCCCTGTTAGATGCCAATATAGATGCCTTCTGCAAGATCATCAACTTTAGTTTGTGCACTAATCTGGAACGTAGATATGCCAAGGAAAAGTAAAATCTAATTTTTCCATCTAACATTTTTTACAAAGCATTTACATAGATTACATACATTAAGTGATACTAAAAAATGACTCCTGAAAAGTAAAGGTTAGTCAATTTAGCAGTAACAGTGATATAAAGTCATTTATTTCTTCTAGCATTCTACATTTGAATAAATTAATGGCTTTCTGGTATCAAATTGTTAAAACTGCACAGATGTTTGTGTACCTGTATATTAATTTACACAGGTTTTGACAAGCTCAAATTTGCGTTGGCTTTTCACATTCATACATACTCCTTTGAGTACGCATACGTTTGTTTTTATGTTGTTTTTTATGTTTTATGTGCTTTTTTGGTGTACTTGCATGTATACAGTGATATGAACAATAATCTGAATAATGGCAGTGTCATTTATCAGTTAGCAGAGAAAGCAAAAGCCATCCTAACTGAAAGCACATACTTCCTACAACTGGAGTTACAGCCCTTGCCTTCAAATGCTGTTTCAAATACCCACTGGTAAAAACTAACAGATACAAACATTCCTTCAAACTGTCAGCCATTTTGCTGCTTAATTCAAATAGAAAGAGGTGTTATTAGTTTGATTGCCCGACCTTTGCAAAAATTACCTTGCTTGAATCTAAGTAGGACTCTGTTTTTGTGTTTGTTTATTTGTTTGTTTTTTTAGCTTATTATCAGCTCCAATAAAATGACTAATATTATTTCACCTTGTTTCACCACCGCGTCCTAGTTTAAATTAATCCCGTGCACTGTAAGACATTACGCTGGAGACCACATCAACTGCAAGGCTAAATTGGCGTGACATGCAAGTTGTGTTAATTGCTGACTCTAAATTGTCTTTAAGTGTGAGTGTGAATGTGATTGGTTGTTTGTCTCTATGTGTTAGACCTATGTGTTGTCCCAGGTGTACCCACAGCTTACCCAATGTCAGCTAGGATCAGCTCCAGCTCTCCAACAACCCTGTTAGGGATAAGCGGTTACAGATAATGATTGAAAACGAGTGAACCTCACAAAATGCAGTCGCAAAACTTAAAGAGTATGTAGCTGTGTTCAAAGTAAAGCCAAAGATTGAACACAGGTGTGCTCTGACCAGTATGTGACATATTTTTGATGAAGGTTGGAATTTTTATATATATACCACAAAATGGGCTGTGTGGTTTGTGAAACAGTTTCCAACTGTGCATTTGGTTGGATAGTTACAGTCTTCTCTTCCAGTGTTTTCATAACTACATATGAAGGCCCTTTTGAATATAAAAAAAAAAATTAAAGAACATCACATAAGTCCATAACAGAGAATGTTTTGGATACACACTTTTTTGTACGTAATTGTGAAAAGGTTGTATTGTGCTTTTTCTTGTCCAGTCATAAGAATGAGGAAAATTGTGCAGTTTTGATTTTTGTCAGAAATTAGGTCAATTAAATAGTTTTATCTCATCAGTTAGGAATTGTAATAGAACATTTTTTGCAGAAAATTAAGAAAATATCATTGTAAAAAAACACAGCAGGGGAACAAGGCTGACAAAAAGTTTAAACGTTGTCTACTAGTCTTTAAAGAGTATTGTTATTCCCTCTTCTTTTTCAGTGTAACTTGAACTAATCCTAACAAAAAAGTGTTTTCTTTCATAATAAAGGTGGTGGCTATCCCTGCAAAGTGTGCATAATTATTCTAATGACTTTGATTTAAGCTTATTTTTTCTGTCTTCAACGGGTTTCAACCAAAGAGTACCTGCATTTTAAAGAGCAGATTAGTTCAAGATCCAATCAGAAAATGTTTTTGTTTTGTACTGATGAAAAACACAGAGGATGGCACGAATTAGTTGCTATGATTCAATTGAAATTAAAGTAACATAACAAACAATAAACAGTTTAGTACAATGCTTAGACATTTTATGATTTTTTAAATGTGAGATTCTGTTTTATTAATTTCTTCATTGCATTATCACCTCATGTAAGCAAGCAGTATGTTATTAATATGTTATTGCCCTGAAACAAATTCATATCGCTGTAACGTATACTCTAGGCATCTTTCCAAAAGTAGCCTGCCACGAGTGCCCTTGGCCTGTTCCTGTTGATGTGGCATTGTTTTCTTCTCTTTATCCTTGAGCACAAAGATAACTTGTGAAATTCCTGTTGGCTGCCTTTGGGGGCTTGGTGGTTCAGATGACAGCTTGGGGACAGCTTGTGACGCAGGTAGTCTGTACAGATTTTTTACCTTTTCTTGACCAACAGCAACAGGTGCTTAGCTCTCGAGAGACCAGTTATGCAATGTACGAGTGCAGAATTTGATACAATTTCCTTTATTTATCATGACATGGTATTTTACCCTGTATTAAGATCAATTCTTAACAACGCAATTAGGAAAATGATACAAATCAACCAGAAATTACTGTAATGATGGTGACCAGAAGCTTTCAGAAAAATTTCCTTTGCCTAACAGAATTTAAGCACAGGTACAGGTAAACTCTGAAACTCTGAAACAAATTAAACCTTACAAAGAATACTGGCCTGTAATGCAACCTGAACCTCAGCTGTCTTTCTTTATGTCACCTCTCATTTCAACAAGTCCTGTCCCTCTTGCCTTCATACTAAAATTCTCATCTCCTTTACTTATCCCTCTGGCCTCTCCAGGCTCTAATGGAGTATCATTAAAGGTCTCATTCCCAGCTGTCCACAGTCCTTGTGTCTTTGACTTTTACAACCACATGACTACAACAAGGGAAGGTGTGAGGCACCTTGCTTAACTCAAGTTTTAAGCTAGAGCCAACAAAGCTATTGTTAGTGTATGTTCTTTATTTGCATGAAGGTCACTTTTAAGAGGGTGTTGAACTCTGGTAGGGGCGAGGAGATGATGTTCTCTTGCTTTGTCTTCTCCTCATTTGTTCAGACTGTGGACCTCTGTGTGGACACTTCTCCCGAGTACTGCTTGTCTGCAGTGACCAGCATATGGCGAAAAAAATGAACAGGTACTGTTAGCCATGCTAAACTTTCGTTGTCTACTCTTTGGGTGCAAAAAATCTTATATTTTGGAAAATTTGCTAAATGTGATTACTGATTATTCATTAATTTAGACATAGTACTTTGTTACTATACATACTACTATATTGACTACTATTTTGTTATATACAGTGCTTAACAAATTTATTAGACCACCCACCAAAGTAAGGTTTATGCCACAGCTGCCCTAAATTAACAGCACTGGTAATTACCAAAATCATTTTTTATGTTTCTGTAATGGTTAATACACCAATATGTAGAAGCTCTTTAACCCAAATGATATTCTTAATGCTAAAATATGATTATTATTGTTATCCATTAATTTTCAAATTTACTGATATACAAAAAAACTGAAAAAAACAGTAAAGCACATTAATGTTTCTTGATTAATACGTCAAATTATAGTTATTTACTTGCATTCCTAAACAGAAAAATTAGTTTTAGTGGTTGAATGTTATGTTTGATTAGGAGAAGCCCAGTGAGCCGGCTCAAATTTGGATATAAAAAGCTGAATTCAGTTTGAACTTCCTCATTCTTGTTCAAAATGGTAAAACGTCGAGAGCTCACTGAAAATGAAAGCATCCACATTAAAGCACTTCATGATGCTGTATGGTCTCTGAGACAAATAGGGACAGGTGGTCTAATAAATTGTTAAGCACTGTATATATATATTATATATTATTATTACATTTTGATTGATAAATTGATGCTTCTTGAATTTTATATACAGTATGTATTAGCACTCTACCCCTGAATACACTAAAATGAGATTATCTACTGGCATCTTTGTCAAATCTACTTCTTTTCTTTGTTCTAGATGACCAGTCTTCATCTGGCTTTGAAAAGAAGATGCTTGTTACTACAGAAAGACAGACCCCCAGTTCTAATATGTAGGTTAGTATTTTCAATTTTGTTATTTTAATTCTATCCATTTTAGCCTGACATGTTATCAAAATGAAGTGGGACATTGTATAGTATAACACAAAAGGATTTTCTACAGTACTATTTGGGGTGTTTGAAATGGGTAACTGGTAAACTTTCATTTAATTTGTTCGAGATCCACTATGTGTTCAGCTCTTCTGTTGTAATTTTTCTGTACAAACCTCTTAGAGTTAATTTTCCCTCACACAGTGTTGCCACTACTATTCTTTAAGCATCCTTTTTTTTTTCTCCATATTGCTTTCACTAAAAACAACTGTTTCAGTCTCCTACACATTACTCTATGACTGGAGAGACTGGAGCTTCCCCTGTTGAAATGTTTTTATTGTGCTGGTTGTGGATACCTGTAGTCAACCCTGCCTGGGTGCATGGATTGTAAATTGCCAGAGTTCACACTAAAGAACAGCATCATGCAGAAACAATTATGTCGCAATACTAAAAAGTGGAGTTGAAGAACAGTCCTACCTTTCTTTTATATCATTTACCACATAAAGGATTAAGAACACTGTGTATTATACTAATTTAATTAGAGTTTAGCGTATTATGCTCTTTTTTCATATTGCTAGCTATCGAGGTTCCCCTCTGATAATCCTTGAAGTTCCACTCTTGCTTTAAAACTATACATATAAATATACTTCCTTGAAAAGATTTTATGTGATGATATTCTGTGTAGTGAACAGGAAAAACTTATATTTTTTCATTTGGTTTTTAAGTATGTGTCTTGGTTTGTTAGACCATTTTCGGTATTAAGAATGAGGATTTTTTTTCTTAGTTGAACTTAAACTGTTTTACTACTATGCCAAATTTTTAGTTTTTTTCATTTGGGGATTTTGTCAAAAACATTCTGTGGTGCGGCCCACTTGAAGTGAGTGGTCAATCTCTGGCACACCCAACATTTATTTTTAAAAAAACACCTAAAGAATTCCTTCACTCATTCCCCATCTTGTGATGTTTCTAAATTTAGCACTGAGAGCAGTTCAGAAAATTTCATGAAGGTGTACTTTAAGATGGGTGGACATTAATTTATTTATTTAATTACCAAGAAGGTACTTAGGACACCATACTGCTTAAGAAACGTACATTTCTTAAATACACTTCTTTAAAAAGAGTGGCAGGTACACTTGCCACTTCAACACATATGTTTTTAAAATTTCATTATGTCTTTAATTTGTTAACTTTTTGTTTTTGTGAGAAAATGATTATTTACTTCATTAGATGATTAATTTAAAATATGCGAGAATTTAACTAATTTTTTATGACCTAAGCACAGAGGCTGTTAGGACCCTATTGTAATGTAAGGAATTATTCTTCCTACCTGCCTTTTTGAGGGTTTTTAACATACTCAATAACTCATGGAATTTAGCAAAATATTCAGTCGTGGTGAAGATTTTCGCTTGTATGGGGGTTTTTTTAGGGGTTGGGGGCTGGCTGGCAAAATGGCTTGATGACCCTTAAGTGCAGCAGGTAATAACTTTCATGTACATGTACCACATTTGGTGGACATATGTATCTTAGCCGGATTTACAAAAAAGCCTCTTGTGAACTTCACTCAAACCCAACAGAAGTTGGCCATTTTTTACTGGTTGTAATTTTTTGGACAACATTCTATTTTAAAATTTCCCACAGATTTTTATCCTTCCAATTGTAAATTTGCTGTTTACTCTTACCACCTTTATGATGAAAAGTTATCAAAAGCTTTTGTTTTCAAACACTGGAATGACCAGGGTGTGGTGGCTATTTTCTGATTTTGCCACAAAACAGAAAAATGTTTGTAACTTGACATACATTGACTGATATGCACCAAACTTCATAGGTTTGATAAGAGTCTCAACCTGAGCACAACAATATGTCGGCATTATATCAGAGTGAATGACAATATTCATGTAATTTACATTAAATTTTCACGGTGCACAAAAACTCTAAGTACTGGAATGTAACGCACAACTACTCTTTTTTTTTTACAACGACTGCAGCCCTTCCTGATGGGCGTGTAGGTGTGGAGGGTTAGACTAACAGAACACTTTTCAATGAAAAAAAAATAGGCGAGAGACTGTTTCAGATGCACATAAATTTATTCTACAAGGCAAAGAACATGCTTAGGGAGACATCATGTAACAGGAAACAGATGCCTCAAAAATAAATTCATTAATAGTTTTTGAGAGAACTTCACAATTCATTCTTCAAGTCCTTTCTGAAACAAAAGAAAGAAAATACAAAATAAAGAATGCAATGTATTTCACTTTGTGTAGTATTTCAACCCTTGTGTCATGAGAGATTGAACCAATATCTCCCTTTGCAGGCCTGCCACTACTCTTTTGCCTCCTCTGACGTGACAGCAAAGTAGAGTGAATCTTTTTAAGAGCAGCCGTGGGACCCATGATAATGAGTAGCTGCTGTTAGCTTTTCAGCTCAGTTTGTTGTTCATTACAGTAAAAGTAGCGAGTTTTTGGATGTCACTAAGCATAAATTCTGGTAATACATTACACATTACCCCTTGAAATGTATTTACTGTATGTATACACTGACCTTTGACCCAACATCACGACTCTTGGCACGTAGCTTGTTGACCTGAGACTCAGCAATGTCAGCTCTCTCCTCAGCCTCATCCAGCTCATGCTGAAGCTTACGGAATTTAGTAAGATTATTGTTTGCCTGTTCCTCCTGTAGGCAAGGCAGACCATATTTTAGTAATGTATCTGCCTATATAATCCTTATTTTCACTAATTAAATGCAACACTGGCATTTCAATTTTGCACTACTCACAGCCTCCTCAGCAGCTCTCTTGTAGGATTTGACCTTTAGCTGCAGTTTGTCCACCAAATCTTGAAGACGTGCAAGGTTTTTACGGTCTTCTTCTGTCTGAATCATACAAAAAATATCACAACTTAAAAAAGCATTATCATACAAAAACTTGATCATACATAACTTGATCATTCATAACTAAATCATACACAACTTGAAATTGCATACAGATAGATGGACAAATGGATGGATGGATGGATGGATGGATGGATGGATGGATGATAGATAGATAGATAGATAGATAGATAGATAGATAGA
>JAPZDZ010040875.1:0-11738 GCA_029783805.1 Acanthurus tennentii
CCCCCCCCCCCCCCCCCCCCCCCAAAAATATATAAAGTGATCGGTTTTGTATACTATGAGTCTTATCCCCAGAAATTGCTACAAGCCTCCCATTTTTAGTCAAATTGCAAAACTTACAAAAAGGTGAAATCAATCTAATTGAAGAACATAAAGAAAGAAAAAAATAGGTGATTCAGTTTTAACGTGATTTTTTTTTCATAAATTTGTAACCCTAAATGTAAGATTTTCCCTTTATAAATTATCTTTATTGGAAACAAATGGGCTGAAAATGTCTCAGTTTTAGACTTGGACTGACACAGCATATCCTAAAGACAATATTGTGCATGTCTCCAGGTAATATGAAAAAGAACATTTTATTACCAACTGGGCTGCTAGCAAATGTCAAAACTATCTCATTATTATATCAAGTATTTATAAGGAAATAAACATACAATATGTATGATGAGTAATACATTTTGATTCACTTTTTGTGTTAAATATCACTTATCACTTAAAGTGAACTCAAACACAAGATAGTTCATAACTCCTATTACATCAGGGTTTAAAAGAGAGAAAAAAATAATGTATAATAATTTACAATAATTTAACACTTGCAACAAATTATGTTGTAAGTTTGTTTCGGGATAAAGGACATCGGGATAGTCATTATCCTGGACACATAAAGGTATTGTCTAAATCTGTCTTTAAAAAAAAGAAAGAGTTCGGTATAAAAATACTGCTTTGGCAGCACAAAAAAAGACAGTACAATCAATGAAGTTGATGCTCAAGTTGTTTTTGTTTATAGTAGTGCACTCAACCTTATTTGAACCCTCTGAATCAAAACTTCCTCTTCGCTAGAGTCTACTTAGTGAAGAGAGGATGACTGCTGTTTTCTGAAGAGGTTTTTTTCTGCATATAGAAGAGAGAGAATCTCAGGGTGGGGGTGGTGAAGAAAAAAGAAAACTAGGTCACCGTTTTTACTATGATCTTTTTTTTCCTCTCATTGTTGCTGAGCAGCTTTATATCCCCTGCTGTGACGTAAAAACCAGCAAATCCTATTGGCCAAAAACAGGGGGGCAAGCTGCAGGTGTAGTGGATGTGGGTATTGGATGCTTTAGACAGACAGACATGATTGGAGCAAAGACAGGAAGAGGGTGGGGGTGTGGTTGCAGAGAGGAGTGAGGCAGGGGTGACGCTCCCCTCCTGCTGGGTTACTATGGCACCCAGGGGAGAGTGCTGGGGGTATAGAAGAGGGTGTGTGTATAAACAGTATGTATTATCGTTTACACAGTTAGAAAATAAGAAAAATGGAAATTTATCATGGATTGTGTTGACGGGAGAGACAAAGTGATTGGATAAGAAAAGATGAAAAGGGAAAGAGAGTGATTGGAGAAAGAAAGAAAAATGAGGGTGTGCAGACCGATACCATCTTTGCCTTAGCAGCAGGAGTTGTGTGTGTGTGTGAGTACAGAATTCCGCATGTCCAGTAACCCGATAGAAACCACTCATCATTCTCATCTTGCCAAAACGTGCCCTAAAGCTTTTGTCTTTAAAGCTTAACATGACATTTACAGCTGGAGAGTGTGATCCTTAATTAAAAGGATAGTTTTTATGGAACAGCACAGAAATTAAAAACATTCCTGACCTATGCACTGATTGATGTGATACAATAATTGGTCGATCAAATGGGTCACATATAAACCCAATAGCCCTAGAAGTGTATTTTTTTGATTATACAAATTTGAAATTCAAATACAATGCCATTATTCAGTTCCAATTCATGGGAACCGGGAGGCATCCGTTACAGATATTTGCTTTTTGAAAAAACCACAACAACAACAAAAAAACACATTTCCACAATCCTATAAAAACCTTAGCCAAATATCTCAAATATTTCCTCACCATCTTTTGCAGGTCAATTTTTTTTTTTCTTAATTTCTTGGCCACTTAGTGCAAGAAATGTCCAGGTGTGAGAAAGTAAGTAGAGTGTGAACTCGTATTTTAAGCTTTATTTTCTCATTATTTACACATTTACCTCCTTAATTTCTTTATTAAAATCCAGTTGAAACAAATATAGATGCCTCTAAGGAGAGACTACCTGAAAGTGTGCATTGCTATACTTTTTTTGAGCATTTATCACATCTTGTTCTCTCGCTATATCTATATCTATTTTTATTTCTACATATGTATATGTATACATACACACACACACACACACACGCAGAAAGTGTCCTCAGATCCTTCGCCATACTTTAATCTTTTTCCCTCTAGATAGTATTTATTTACCTTGGATTTTTGTAAGTTCTTGACAAAATCCTTCCTGTTATTCCTGCCTAGTCCTTGGATAAAAGTCATTTACAGCATGCCAAAAATTATGCAGAAAAAAACAAAGATTTTACAGCCTTAGCTACATAAAAGTAATCCAAAAGGGTCCCCTTAATACCAAGTTTATGTAAGTTGTGACCTTTGGCCTTCAAAGATTTTTGATCTAAGAAGATTTCGGCATTTAAATCCAATGAATTTAAAACTTTAATAATCGTATGTCATTAATATGATCCATGATAGTGTGTTTTTTTTTCTTTTTTTTACTTTCCATTTTTTTCATATTTTTCTTTGTAATTATCATAGGAAAACTGTTCAGTATAATTTAAAGAGGTCTTGCCCAGCCCCTGACTGTCCTGCTTGAAGACTCCTTGTATTTTCTCATACTAGAATGTCTTAATCCTTTATTTAATGCAGTCCTTGGAATATTTAAATCATATCTTTACCATAATTTGATATCTAGTTTAAGGTTACTACATCTCACAAAGAACATGGCAGAAAAAACACAACAACATCAAAACCCCAGTGTTATCTCCAGAGGTCTTAGAAAGAGAGATCAGTGGGTTAGTGAGCCCACGTTGGGCTTAACCGTTGCTTTTCAAGGACTACAATGGCGACTGGTTCTCAGCAAAGCAGATCACCATGGTTACTGAAACTGCATGTTGAACATGCCTTGATACAGAAAAAGTTCAGCCTCGCTTTTAAAATTAAACAGGATACTGGATAGTTTTTTTTTCATTATCTCGATTACTTCTGGAAACTTCAAGTAAGTTATTTAAATAAGAAAACAGTATATATTTAGGAATGCCTTACAGTAACCATACAACAAGAGATCCAAAGAAACATTTAAAAGTCTAATGATTTACAAATTAACACTGCATATCAAAAATCTTCTCCATCCTTGGAAGAAAGTGGGTAGAAAAAGCAATGTAATACTGCTCTTTATCTCCTTCATAATTAGTATTGATAGCATAGGCTTAAATTATCCAAGATATAGACTTACTTATGTAACGAATCCAACATCAGTGATTTTAATTTTGTCTTTCTCTGCTCACCCTTTCATAAAAATCTTTACAAATGCCATCTCATTTAAAGAAAACAATACTTTATTTCAACTGGGGTTGATTTTTTTGATTAAGTTCATTAAGTTTACAAATTATCATTAAATTACTTTCTTCTTAATGTGTCTAACAACATTCTTTTTAGAGCTACTAAGACTGACATTCTTGGCCCTATTGTAAACCCGGCGCAAATGTCATTTTTGACACAACCAAACCCTCTTGGCTGGGTCTGTGTGCCGAGGGGCGGGAGGTCTGAGAATGAAGGCGGAATGGAGGCGTGTCCTGGCGTGTTTGCTATCATACACCTGGCAAACTGAGGTCAACTGCGCCAGGAGTTTAGACCAGCCAAAACTTGGTCTAAACAGAGGCGCAAACGTAGAACAACATTTATTTGATCAGAAAAACAAGGATTAAATAATAATTATCTAGAACATGAACCCTGAGCAAAGAATTCTGTCTCCTCACCGCTGAATCGCCTTTCTTTGTTCGAATTCAATATCAACAAGCAGCTGAAAGAAAAACAGTCTGTCAACCATTAATTACCACGTGTTCTATTCACAAAATGAATTTAATTTTTAAGTGTGTGCCTGCCTGCATGCATGCGTGCTTGCCTGCGAATGTGCGTGTTTGCCAGGCGAAAAATTTATTGTAGAAATAGATATGACAAAATATGAAAATGTTTGCTTTCTAAACCATTTGACTTAAGGGGGAATAAGCTGAGAGCTGTCTTGACACAATACATTCATTGAATGTTGTCCCTGTCCAGCCAAATAAACGAATGAATGAATGAATGAATGAATAAACAAATAAATCCTTGTAGCTCAGCCGTTTGTGCCGGGTGTACGATAGCAATACACCTGTACCACTAGTGCACGGCGGAACCAGTCTTTAAAGGGAATGAGAGCGGATTCTCCAACTGACTCATGCATTTTTGGCCAGAGAAACACCCATGAAACACCTATGAATTGATGAGATGATTTTACAAGTTGATTGGACAACCCGCTGTGCACCAGTGGTGCATTGGGCGGGACACAGCAGGATTTCTCTGCTCCTGGAACAAGGCTGCAAAGGTTGACCTGGAAACTCCCCTTAATAAATTAAAACATTCCCCGTCCAATGCGCCATTGGTGCACAGCTGAAAGTATACGATAGGGCCCTCTGAGTGTAATTACTAATAAAACTGAAGACAACTGATTTTGCTCACTAATAACTCCCAAATTTGACATGAACATTTCACATAAACAGTATTCTGTTTGAATTACCTTCCCCTGGTCAGCAGTTTTTTCCCTACATTAAAAAAAAATGGCTGATGCCCATTGTACGTGAGCAGAAAATGTGCCTGTCATCAGGGCTATTGAAATGGGTGGAATATTTAAATAAGATCAGTTTCATAACATGGGGAATGAACAAAACTGTGAGAAATACAGATGTTCTCATTAAACTGTGCGGCATTTGTACTACAGCCAAAACATATTTCTGCTGTACCACCCAGTGTTGTGAAGGAATTTCTCTAATCCCCTAGGCCTTTTTCACCTCTTTGTTTACCACTATACTTCTTTGCATTTAAGTAGAGCTGGGGTTGATGGCTGGGTCACACAGTCCCTTTGTTATTATCAATTTTGTGTCTTACAGTTATTTGTGCAGAATGTCCCCATCTGCCCTTGCCATAGTAACAAAGGTTGAGGGTATGAATGTTTATCTTCTGACACCCAGTGAGATCCTGAATATGCACAGCTTGACCTTACTTGGATAAGGGCAGCTTGGCCTGCTGCCTGTCACAGGCAAATAGTCACACAAACACATCCACATCTACATATAGATATGCAGATATAGACATAGCCTAATGATGATTTAAAGATTTAAGGAGCTCTACTGCACAGAACATTGGTGAGAAGCAGTTACTCCTTGCTAAAACCCAACTGCTGCAGATAGCACTATTGGTATTTTGAAGTTTTTGGGACAAACACTTGTTTATCAATGTGCTTATATAATAAGAAGATTCCTGGCTTATACTGTAAAATACTGTACTGTAACACTTGAACATGCAGTTGCAACCAAGCTTAGATTATAAATGCAGATGGAATTTGGTGTTGCCCTAGAAAACTTGGTTAAATGTAACATATGACCCTAGAGTAAAATTACTAAAAAAGAATAGAGACAACTGAAAGATCATATTGTTAACATGACTTTTGGATATATGTCTATGTTGATGCATCTGGATTTTAATAAGGATTATTATTGTAAATATATTCAACCAAATGCTTAGGAATATTATTCTTAGTTTTATTCAGAGGAGGTTTACATTTGAATGTTCTTTTTCTTTCCTTTATCTTTCAGTTGTCTTAATTGTTTTTGAATTGTTTGTCCTTTACAACATGATCTTCCAAAAGTTCTCACCCATGGCCCTCAAACATTACATTGTCTGTTTTTGATTACTCCATTGGAGTTTTATTTTAGTTTTTCACAAGAGGTCTGACCACCACTATGTCAACCACTGTACAATGATAGACTATTGATTAACAATAGTTTGTCTAATTCCTAATCAAAATTAATATTTTAATCATTGGATTGTCTAAAAGAAAAAAAATACTTGTTTGTGGTAATAACAATGTTTAATAATTATTAATTCTGTAATTTCTTGGTTTCATTTAATGTGCAATGCTGGTAATTAACATTATGAAAGTCTGCCTCTTCAATACCTATCTGCAAATGTCAGAAGGTCAGAAAAAAAAGTTTTTTAATGGTAAACAAACATGCTCAAACATGCATTGTATGTATGTATGTATGTAGGTAGGTATACACACACACACTGAGTGTACTGTATTCAGTAAGTAAACATGCTTATTCCTGCTCACACAAATTATTTTGTGAAACAAATATTGTCAAAAAAAGTAAAGAAACGAAAAAACTTATACAGTTTTTAATTTTATGTCAATGTTCTCTTAAAAATACTTAAAACATCTTTTGCTGACATTTACACTTTTTTCAATACTCCCTGCAGAGTGAGGTTATCAAATTTGACTGTGTTTGTGTTTTTATCACTTAATTTATTCTTTCTCATGATATTTGCAATAAAGGCATGAATAGTTTGCTCTCTACAGTTTAGCAGTGGATTTTTTCCTTTCTTATTTGGTTAACTTAAAGAGCTTTCAAGAATAAAAAACCCAGTGACCTGTTTTATACCTAACAGACAAATTACTAGCAATTACATATCAAGGCAAAAATATTTAATGCCATTTAATGCAGAGTGCACCGGATGTCATGGTAAACTGATGGAAACTGACAGTTTTATTTGTATATTTCTGATAGAAAAATATGTTTGGTGCATTGTAGTTTGTGTCTTTTATTAGTAAAATAAAACAAAGGATAAGACAAAAAGAAAACAGGGCTAGGAAACATTACAACATCAACTGAATGCTTGCACACACAAATACCAGCTTGTATTTGCACACACACACACACAAAAAATCTCATTGTCACACAAGAAAGTAAAAGCAAATAAAAACAGCAGTATCTTTTAGAAGTAACTACTTAATTTAAGTTTTTTCACAAGAGCTTCTTTGGAATTAATTTCTAGCCTAGGGATAGACACATCCCCCCGAAACAAACACACAACACACTCAGACACATAATAGAGAGTCTCAGAAAAGTTGTTTTTGCTAAATATAAAACATTGCAATTAAAATTAAAACATCCCATAGCCTTAGTGAGATAAGTGAAATGAATCAATTCAAATCAAATTTTTCCACTAATTGATTTGATGCAATATTAGTGTGACATACTGCAAGACACTCCTCAAGAGCTTACAAGCAGACAGACTTTTAAAAAGGATGAAGTGTGGCTTTGTGCCTCCTTAAAAAGTCAGTTTCAGTTAAACTCGAAAAACTATCAGCCATAACACATGTAACTTAACAAAAATGAATGAGTTCCAGCTAAAAATTATTTCAAAGAATTGGAATTGACAACTGAAATAGCATGGACCATAATTGACCACTGACCACTGTACATTTACTAAAGTTACATTTAGCTAAAATTGTTAAAATTGTTGAAGCACATCCAGGAGTTTGTTCCAACCCATGGTGCTTCTCCTCCGCCTGTTGAAATTAGCAGCACTATCATCTTGGCCACCATTCAGCAGGCTAATTCATTATTGATCACAACAGATGAACATCTGCTGCAGCACAATTTTTACATGCTAAAATGAATATATCATATTATCTGTTTTGAAAAGCTTCTAAGCACCACCTCCTTAAGCTTTAAGGCAGACAAGGACAAAATGTACCCTTTGAACTCCTTCACCTGTGACTGACCATTTTAACTACTGCTTAAGTGTTCTTCTTATCAAAAAATTCCATGTCCAATTAAACTTGCAATTATTAGTATTAAATATAGGTATTTTGAGAAGTTTTTTTTAAAGGTTTATGTTTTATTAAAGGTTAAGTTTCTTTACCTGAGGCACTTGAACATGCTTGTCAGAGGAACTTACATGCATAGGTACTTTGGGACCTTACAAAAAATAAAACTTTACAGTGAACAAAAAAATGCAGAATCTCAGACTTCAGGGGGCAGAATACAAATCAAGAGATAAAACTCAAAAAACAACAATACGTTTACTGTAACATTCACACCCTGTCGTCTGCATTTTGCCACATGTTTTCGTCCATGTCACATCTTATGTCTTCTCTGGCGATGCATTGTGGGTAGAACCTTTGTGAGTGTCTGATCCACCCCTGGCAGGCTTCAGGAGAAATATCTCCACACCCAGCATTCATTGCATCCAAACATAGATCACCTGAATCGGTTTTCAGCTGACAGCTACACTCAGCTGTGTTTGGAATTACATCATCTTTTTATTTATTTTTATTGTCAATATTTTGATATGATTTTCTATAGATTTCAATGTGGCTGCAGCAGAAATTCCCCATGTTTTTTTCCCCTATCATTCTGTTTTGATTGTGTTTTTAACTGTTTTGAACAAAGTGTTTTAGCATTTGAAAAATGTGCTGTATAAGTTCAATGTTTTGCAGGTGGTGAACTAGTAACTGAGAAAAGAGTACATGAACTTTGGTGACTGTGGTCACTGAATGCAGTTTGTGTATAAGCAATGGAAAGTGATTCACAGTTCAGTCCATATGGACTTCTGTTTTGCAGACTGTGTTAAGAGTTTTGAACATGTGACTTCAGTTTCGACCGATGCATTTTAGCAACCGAAAAAAACTGTAAGATTGAGCCACTAAACTTCTAAAAACAACATGCAAAACTCTACACAAGCCCCAGCCAATGAAGTCTCTATTTTACTCAATTATGACTTCATTTGGGGATGTCACTGTAGTTGATACACAATAATATTACGAAACCCAATGTGTAAACATGGTGGAGACATGTTAAGCTATTGAGAGAGGGAAAAAGAGACAGAGTAAGCAAGCAAGATGTGAGAATGTGTGTTTTTGTAAGTGTGTTTGTGTGTGTGTGCTGTGGATATGTTTGTGGGTGTGAGTTTGTGTGTGTGTGAGTTTGTGTGTGTGTGTGTACACTCCTCAGGGGAATTTTAGCCAGATGTCAAACTGAAGTTACAGCCACAACTCAGCTGCTGGGCACCACTTCAGACATTTTTCATTCTCTGAGTGTATGTGTGCATGTTTGTGTGCATGAATGAGTGTATATGCATGCTCACAAGCCTGCTTTCATCTGCACACCTACAGTGAAACACTGTCGGTGGTGTTAGGCTACTGAGTGCTCACAGTCACATACACACACACACGCACACACACACACACACACACACACACACACAAACACACATGCACGTACAGGACTAAGGCTTCATGTTGAGCAGCCCTGCCTTCACTTTTGTGCACTGTGAGGTGTTGACAGAGCAAAATGCTCAGAAATTACTTTGAAAACACACACACATATGTGAGTACTCGTTAAAATTTGAAGGTGTAATTTGCTCCAAAAAAAAGAAAACCCTGAAGCAGTGTGGTGGATAGATACATTTGCATTTGAATGGAATAACAACACCCCTTAATATTTTCTGTTTTGTAAAGAACCAGATCAGTGATTTTAGATGTATACACCAGATTATACACCAAGTTATGCATTTTTTAAATTAAAGCTAAAACAAGTTGATGTGGCGTATCATTTCACTATTCAAGGCCTTTATTGCTTTACAATGTACAATTTACAATTTTGTATAAGTATAAATACTTCATACTAATTTCCCCTCTGAGAGGAAAGTAGTATTAGATTTTTTATAGGGGAGACTGACATAAACTAACATAACAGTGGCTATGTGCACATGCCCAAATAGTGCACTATGGGCTCTAAATTTGTGGCGCAGTGCAGGGTGGCACAAGGTGGTGAAGCGTGGCACACCCCGCAAAGTGGTAATTTAGTCCGGCGCACCACCGTGCGCATCCAATTTGGCAATTTGGTAGACCGGGCTGCGCCGAGATGGGCGTGGCAGCGCACCAGGGAGAGGTGTTGACGGATTTAGCTTGGTACAGTGACAATTTCGTGCCTATACACTGCGCAGAAGGTGCGATGAAAGCCCGCTAGCTCCAACCTGGTCTATTCTCAGCGCAGGCGAAGTGCTCCTGGTAAAGTGGCAATTTGGCTGACAGGTACGCAGTGCGCACACATCACCAAAACCTCACAGGCAGGTTTCCAGAATGTCAGGCACATTTCAATGCATTAAACAATCACAGCAACCACTATTTAATGTAGCCGTCTGAACCAGCATATACATTTGTATCTATATTAATTGTCCCATCACATCTGATGTCAGATCAAAGACATTTGTCACGCGTAATGGACACTCAACCTGGCAGCAGCTGGAAGTGTGATGCAAACTAACGAGTTCACATCTCTCAGCCAACCACAAACAGCCATGGCATCCGATACGGAGTATATATTTTGCTTCTCTTGCTTTTCTTCAAAAGAAAAGAGAGAGACGCTTACTGAATAAATGTAAGTCAGTCGGTGTTTTAAGGATTTACCTGTGATTGCCCATATTTCTCTGTTTTAATCTTTATTCTTAACGTGAACTAAAAAGATGGAGTACATTATTGCAAGGAGGATGAGGAGGAGATACGGGGAGATAATATATCACCAAAGGTTCTCCTATTTGGCGATGACAGAGCAGGAATGCAGGTGGATCACAAGCATGATGCCTAGATTATCCTGCTGCTGTGTTTAATGTAATTTTCTCTTAATTTTGTACTCCTACTCATGACACAGGAACAGATTACATCTGTCCCGCCAGGTGGTCCACTCTGTGACACACATTATGGCTTCTGATGTGCAGCCCGGTGGCCACCATGTGCCTTCTTTGCTCTGACAACTTTTTTTTGGCCCTTCTCCTTACATCCTTGACCCGTTTTTTACGTTGGGCAGCGGTTCTCAGAATATCCAGGCAAACTTGATTGACAATATTAGTAACTTCCTCCCACGCTGTTTTTGCATCATCAGCCTGTATGCATTCATTGAGCCTGTCTGTTTGCATTATCATATGTTCTGGTACTGCGAGCTTGGACCTCCCGGACCAGCACATCAGTTTCCTTCTGGGAGAAGCTTGGCCGCCTGCAGCTGCTGCTGTCTTTGTCCATGGCGGTGGCGAGGTGAAATTGGCACTACGCCTCACCCGCAGCACATTTAAAGTCAAGGAGAGGCGTTCATTTGATTGGTGAAGATTACTGTGTTAAACCCACTCACGCCTTCTCTCCTCCCTCTTTGCCACTTGCACGGGTGGGAGGGACGAAGGCATGGGTGCGCTGCACTGCACTGAACTGCACCATGCACGAAAATTGCAAAATGACCTGGATACACCCCATTGTGCCTGGTCTATGAAAATAGAGCCTTGTGTATTAGCAGGACAACATTGCACCAGACTTTAGGGGCCCTATCATACACTTTCTGCCATGCGCCAGTGGCACATCGAGTGGGGAAAGTTTTAATTTGTTCAGGGGATTTTCCAGGTCAACCTTTGTCTCTTTGTTCCAGGAGCAGCAAAGGAATCCTGCTCTTCCCCACCTAATGGGGCACAGGTGCACAGCCGGTAGTCCAATCAGCTGTGTAGAATCATCTCATCAATTCATAGGTGTTTCATGTGTGTTTCTCTGGCCAAAAATACATGAACCTCGGTCAAACTGTTAAAAAAGCAAACATTTTCATATTTTGTCATTTCTATTTCTACAATATATTTTTCGCCTGCACAGGCAAATGCGCACATATGCAGGCACGCACACATGCATGCAGGCAGGCACACACTTAAAAATTAAATTCATTTTGTGAATAGAACACATGTGGTAATTAATGGTTGACGGACTGTTTTTCTTTCAGCTGCTTGTTGATATTGAATTCAAACAAAGAAAGGCG